>ONZK01002627.1:22654-36327 GCA_900322385.1 Pharnaceum exiguum | reverse complement strand
GGGGGGGGGGGGGGGGGGGGGGGGGGGGGAGGACACGAGTAGACTCAGATTGAAGTCTAACAACGTAAGAGGACCATATCTACATTGCATTCCAGTGGGCTAGTGGCCACGCACTTCTGTTACAAAGAAGCGAGCAAAAGCAAGAAATCTGTTGCTGAAATCAGGAGTCAACATCACACTTACGTATAAATTCGAGCCATCTACCTACATAAGAACCTTGAAGCTATACAATAGAGAGAGGGAGAGAGGGGTGAGGGGTAGTATCATCCTGGTATGAAATGTGGCAAGGCAGATTCAGCAGACAGTTGAACACCTAGCCAATCCTCTCTTCGTCCCCCACCATCATCCCTGAGAAACTAATGATGGAAAAGCACACTTAAAAAAAAAACTGAAAATAAAACAAGAGGACCAAGAAAGAAACCAAAGACTGGAAATGTGGAAATCTGTGAAACCCAGTAACCCAAAGACTAGTTGCGTGAAAAAGTTGCAGTAGTCGCTCAGATCTAATTCCAGTAGTCGCTCAGATCTGATTATTCACCAACGAAAACTTTTGATATGAAGTATTTATATAGCAGCTAACTAAGTCGAAGAAAACCTCAATCTCAATTGTTACTCTACTCTAGAAAGCAGTAGCATAAGAGTAGCTGGTCAGTCAGGTGATGTACGCACAGACTCACTTTCGCCTTTACATTGCATTGCACAAGAAAGCCATATTAAGTTCAGCAACCATATCAAGAACGATATATGGAAACTATCTTAATTCCAGCCAGTCTATGCAACGACCATGACATAAACACATCAAGCAGAATTGACAATTTTATGTAGCCTCTGCTGTAAATTTAATTGCAAAAAAGGAAAACGAAAAAGATCTGTAAAGCATAGAGTATGTGCTTCCCCAACATATGGTAAAAAAAAGTTCATACCACAAATCATAATAAAGGATAAGAATAATGACAATGAACATCACCAAAATAAAAAAAAAAATCACTAGGCAACAATCTCTAGAGCAGTGCGTTAACGTAAAATGATCCAAATAACGTCACTCGGAAATAACAGCAAAAGCATTTATCTAATCGAGCAAAGCATTCTTGGCAGTAGAGTACAGTGCATTCCAGCACAAACAGAATCAACCAAGACATGCAAATAACGGCAACTACAACAACAAAATAAGAGCTCCATTCCCAACTGAAAGTGAGTACCACATGGGATCATAACGACATAACGTGTCTAGCAATTATGTAATGGCTACATAGCAACATCATTTACTGTCATCGCTACAGCATTTACAAAAATAACAGTTCAAATGCTGTTCACTAACATTTAAATTGCTCTGTTGACATAAACTCATCTACCACTCTTCACTTCTTCAGCTACATCACTATCACTAATCATAAGATCTAGGATCGGGTGACCTTGTCACTGAAAGGGAGCATATCTGACTGACACCAAAAGTACTGATAATCTCAGAACTCATCAAGATTGAGTGCGAGAGACAGTAGTTAGCTTTAGTTGACTGGATATGACTAAAAGCCTTGAACATGTATCTGACTCTGCCAAGTAACACTACTTAAAACTGTGTGGTCAAACACCACTAAGAATACCTGACCAAAACTAAACAAGAGACACACATAGTATGGGGGTACCTAATTACAAGAGGAATAGTACGGAGCATCAAGCGGCATTGCTTTCGATAGGTGTTTCATCTTTCCTTCTTCGCTTAGTTCCAGAAGAAGGAGACTTGCTTAGAGATGGTGCATAGTTAAGCCGGTAGGACACAAGTGAAGGCCCAAAAGTTTCAAACTTGCCTGAACTACTGAAAGCAGTTTCAGCATCTGAACGTCTCTTGAATACCACCTTAGCGCAGTTTCTTTTGTGCAATACTTCGGTGTTTGATTCGTTCAAAGGACCAAACTGGCTGAATATTTTGTTTAGCTTCGCTGCTGATGGGATGGAATCCATGTCAGCAAATTTCAAATATAATGCCGTTGGTGAATCTTCCTGGTCTACATTTTTGTTATCAAGAACATCAGAACATTTCTCAGATCCATTTTGCAGTTGAGAACTGATAACTCTGCCCTCCGTACATGGTAAAAGAATAGAATGTCCATCTTTGGGTGCAATTTCATGTCCAACAGCAACTTTGTTCTCACCATCCAAGACTGATAGCTTTTCAGGGTCACCAATTACTTTGTTAGTGACATCACCATCTATGACCCCTCCAATGTCAGAGGATACCATGGTCATTTCAGAATCAGAGGCATTTCCGTTGAACTTGATAACAGAAGAAGACTCTTCAATAACATCAATGCGTCCTGCGCTAGAAGATCTTTGCTGACACTGACGATGATTATCGTCTTCCCCAGCCTCCTTAAGGTCCTCTACAAGATCAGCTTCTTGTGCAACAGAGTTCCTAAAATCACAAAAATAACTAATCATAGAGCTCAAGCAGTTTTGTTCAAGTGATCCCAAAGCAACAGATAGCAGCTGGGTAAGAAATTGATTGTGAATAGAGCAGTCAGCTGGAACCTTTTTTGCCTCTGCTTTGGATTGCTTGCGGGTACTCTTAGATTTTTTGGCTGTTTTGCGATCAGATGTCACTTCAAGTTTCAGTAATGGAGATGGCTGGCTGAGTAGACCGGCAACTCTCAGAATGCTTTCTCCAACATTAAAAGTCGGCTTAAAATTTCCAGAGGATGCAGCAGGACTTTCCTTGGACTGAGAAGAGTAATCAGTGCTGTCTTCCATCTGCAAGCGATTCTTAAACAAGGCAGCTGCCTTCTTTCTGTCTACAGAAGACGAAACAAGCTTCTTCTCAGTTTTTGCTCCACTTACTCCATCTCTGTGATCGACATATGAGCCACTCTTACACACCAAATCAGACATCCGCTTCACTTTTTTGGTAGGCGGCGCACAGCTGTTGTCAGATAAGCGATCCATCTTCTGGGTCTGCTTGCCACGTTTCTTCCCGGCTACTTCAGAAATCAGTAACCCACCAGCCTTTACTTCACGTTTTCCCTCTTTTGCCCTGGACAACAGAGCATCAGCTTCATCCCTCTCTTTCTGCTTCAACAGCGGATCATCAGCTTCATTGTTCACATACCCAATCAACGGACTAAACTCAGCAAGATGATAAATTCCCTTCCACCTATAGAACGCCGACATTTGTCCACGAGCAACCACGTGTTCAAGCCTATCAACTTCACCACGCGGCTCAACAGCCAAACTCTTAACATACTCAACAAAATCAGCCGGCTTAAAAGACGAAACACCAAAAACCCTATCCCCACCAACACGAACCCTCGACTCTTCCCTAATCCCGTCATTCTCAACAACCTGACTCCTCACCCTCTCATAAACCTCATCATCAACACACTTACACGAAAGTCCAAACTCCACCCTCCTTGACACCTCATCCAAAGCACACCCAACAGCATGCCGAAACGCCTCCATACTACTCTGCTGCACCATTTGCGAAAAGTTCTCCCCAAAAGGCTTAATCTTCGCCTCATCATTCCAAGCAAAAGTCTCATCTCCAAAATACGCCACCAAGTAACTCCTAGCCCTAAAATGCTTCCTACCCTTTTCCGACGCATCCTCGGCCTCAAATATCTGCGCCGGCCACCACGGGTGACTCCTCACCTTACCCCAAACCAAATCAGGGGCTTTAAAAGACACCGCATTTTCGCCCTTTTTACCACCTTTCTTACCAACAGTTAAAGTAACCTCATTGGCTACTTCCTCAGTTTTTTTATCTTTATCTTTTTCTTTGGTTGTTTTCTTAGGGAAAAGCTGCTGTGCAAATGTGTTGAAACTTGCTTGACTAGTTTTTTCAGACCCATCTTTGTTATCACCTGAAACGGCGTCGTTTTGGTGGGTAGACGACATTTAAATGATTCAACCTATCAAGTAATTATTAAAGTGATGAGCTTTTCCATTTCTGGAAATATATTCAAGCTTATGAAAAATAAAGAACTAAAATGGAAATATAATAAAAATATAAAAGAAAAGGAATAAGAAATGAACAAGGCAAGGGAAACTTGAATAATAAATACGGAGCGAGAGAGAGAGATATATATACTGACCTTTGTAGATGGGTAAAATGAATTTTCTCTGTGTGAGTTGTGAAGCCGCTGGAGCTGAGACGAAGTTGTAGAAAGTGTTAGTAATTGGAGTCGGAGAGGTGTTCGATGGTGCGAGTAGAGGGAGAAACAGAAAACAAGACGCTATTTGCTGGAGTTGGGAATGGAAACAAGGAAATGCTCATTTGATGTGTGTTTGTAGTGTTGTACTGTCGTGGCTTGTGGGAGAAGTGGACAAACCCCCTGGCCCCTTCTTTACATTTTCTACTTTTTTTTCTTTTATTTTCCTTTCTGAAATCTCATTCGGGATTATTTTTTTCATTGTAAAATGGCCTTATTTCAATTTCCAATGGCTTTTGTGTAACGCGGTATATATAGAACGAGTTTCAGTAATTCACATTTCAAAGTCGACACTTTTTGGCCTTGTTTGGGAGTTAGCATGGTATTTAGTAGTTACCGTAGTATTTAGCAGTTAGCTTGAACAGTTTTGAGTAGTAGTTAGCGGTTAGCAGGTTAGAGTTGTTTGGTACAATTACAATTAGCAGTTTTACAGTATAAAATTGTGATGAATAGTGAAAATACTGTTGAAAATGCTATCCTCAACAACATTTTCTTCAAGAGCATTTTGGAGCACTCACCAAACAAGTTGAAGAGTAGTTTTGACCTACTCTTACAACATCAAACTACTAACTACTCTTTGAAAATGCTCTTTGCCAAACAACCCCTTTATATGACCACAGAGATCATCCATTATGAAAAGTTACAAATCACTGGAGAACTCTTAATTAGGAATCGTTTGGTTCTAAGGGGATCTAACTCCCATGAGAAACGCACATAGGAATTTTACATTACAGGGAGTTTGGTAATCAATTTACTCTAACATTGTGGGAAAGCGATTCTTGTGAGAAAGTAAATTGTATGTTACAGGTGCAACCAAGCAACCTCAAATTTTTGCTTTCATATGGGAATGATATGGAAACCACACAAGCTCTACATCTTTCCTCTGACACTTACTTTTTTTATCAATTAATGTCATCCACAAATTTGCATCCAACGCCGCCTTAAAAAGCTGAGACACTAAGCCACAAGGAGGGGGTGGCAAGGCCTAGCCCCTATGAGGGCCTCTCTCCACTATCAAATTCCATCTGCTTCATTTGTAATATACCTTATTTGCCCCACTTCAAACATTTAAATAGTTTATATGTAGGTAGATAGTTTAAATTGAAGTTTTACAAGAAGTATGATATCAGAAAATAAACATATAATCGAATAGGTTCAGACTTCAATCATAAAGTATGAAACCAAGTCCCAATCCAAGAAGAGAAACATGCAGTTACCTATTTTGGACTAAGAGGAATATTTAATGATCAAGTCTTAATCTCTTAAGATTCTCCCCCCTAAAGGGCGTCTAAGTTATTTGCAACCGTTTTGATAATTCTGGTTGCCGGGCTTGATCTCGGCAAATTGCGACCTTCTCTAGGCTTTCTACTCTTTAATTTATATAGAAGCCTAAAAAAATAATCCAAGTGATGTAAAAGGAATCCCAAAACATTCACTATTTATTTGCTCATTTGAACCAAACTGGATATTTTATGGATTGGGAGAAAAGAAAGAAAAATAGTGAAGTTCTATATTTCTCTTGTGTTAACTAGATTGTTTAGGGTCTTTAAAGTGTTAAGAAAACATTCTCATCTGCCCTAACAAGTAGGCCATGCTTTGGTGTGCCAAAGTTGGCCAATTAAGTGTCATTTTTCTTTTTGGTGTGCATTGGTGGCACCTAGTATAGTATGTCTTGCTTGTCACTTTCTTCATGGCATGGAAAACTTATTTTGAGATTTAATAAGGGCGTTTTGGTGAATATGGATAGGAGCTTAATTTGTCTACAAAATATTGAAATGGCTAATCTTTCATGCAAAATGTTTCGGTAGTGTTTAAACGAAGAACTAAACACAATTGAGTCCTCTTGAGCTAGTAGGTGGGAGTTACTTTATGATTACACAATTCAAGATCATATTTTCGAGCAATTAGGTTTCTCGGCATCACGTAAATTACAAGAGAGAGAGAGAGAGGCTCTCATTCCAACCTTTACCCAACCGCCCACCGCTTCATAGATTTACAGTCGATCCGTCTTCCCAATCGTCCTCCTTCCACTTTGATCGGCCCTTCTTGATCAGATCCAAATGTGAATTTCAATTCCCAAACTTACTCCACGATACAAATGAGGTTTTTCTACTTTGCAAATTAGGATGAGTGAGAAGGGTAACTCTTGACTACTTCCCATGCGCTCAACTGGCTTTGAAGTCCCTTTTTTATTTCGATCTCTTGAATCACTTCTGCTTGATATTGTTTTTGTTTTTGTGAAAGTCTCCGGTCAGAATCAATTTGGTTAGTTTTTTTTTGGTTTGTTATTTTGGCTGAGGTGGTCGTAGTGATAATTGTAAGAATATGGGGATTCTATTTTTGTTGCAATTTAAGGCTGTGGCATGGTGTTTTCTTAGATTATTAGGAAATATTATAAGTCATTATGAGAATGTTTTCTTTTGTCTTTGTGAATGAATGGATTTCTCTTGTCCGTGAGAGCTTCTTGTTTCTCATTGGTTTAAAGTGAATGTTAAGAGTCTGACTATCCTAGTAAAGATGGCACGACCTATTTCAAGTTTCATCGGGTTGGGCTTGGCCCGACATGGTTTACTTCATTAGGTATTGTATGATATTTGTACTCGTCCAAGTGTCCAGCTCTGCCGTTATAGGTGTGTTCAGTAAGACAATATTGCAATGCTTCTTGGGTAGTGACAAGTGTCTATTGTATTTTGACTTACAGGTAAATATTTACTTCCCGTGAGAGCTTATCCAAGTTTACAAGAGATGACTCATGAATGAGCAAAGCTACTGAAGTCGGCTTAATAAAGTGACTCTATCATAGTGCTAAAATTAATGGGAATTAGCTTTGATGAGCTATGTTTCCTTCAAAATCGATAAGACTGTATGCATAGGTGCCACTTTATTCTTTAAACTAAGAAAAATCATAAGAGATAGATGTGTTGTCAAATATGCAGGCTCACACTCGAGCTTATTCATATAAAGCTCCAAAGACTTCTTCAGCTTCAGATGGCGCAATGCAATACAGATGGGTCGCATATGCCGATCTATGTACCACTTTAGTCTCGACCTTTTGTAATTTATTATTGCAATTTGGTTTAATATAGTATGTACAAAGTATATAAGAACAATTTAGTAGGTGTGTTAGTTATATTTAGGAGGTATCTGATGGTCCAATATTTACCTATGTCTTTGGTGCACGATTTGCGCCCATGTTGGCGCTTTCCTACGAAAGGATCCCAAGGTCTATGATGGACCTTCTAATCTTTTATGGCTCGGGGCAATGAATTTTAACGGACCTAATGGAAAATAATCCCTTAAATAATTATCATAACTTCTTTGTATTGTGTACTTTCAGATATGAATATCCAATGGAGATGAGGGGTCAAATTCCTTTATTAACCTCTGGAAAAATAAAAAGTATACATCACTACATTTTTGAGCTGAAATTGTTTTATAAATTAACGTGATACATGAAAAGTAAGTGGTATATATACAACAACAACAATCCCAATCTAATCCCATCTCAGACGGGGAACTGAGGCAACGAAGATATTAGGCAACGAATTAAGTTGTAATAAGACTAATGATATACGGAGTATGTAACACTACAAGATGACCAACATATCATTAATATAATATTTAACATATCTCTTCAGGAAAAACCAAAACAAAGATCTATGATTCGATATGCAATAGCTAGATGCATCATATCATTTGGCCTGAACTACTACAGCTTTTCTTACATTTTTTATTTTAACATCTTCCGTAATATAGGGACGTTGTTTAGTCTAGTAGAGTTTATGAAGATCTAACTACATTTTCTTATGTGGGAAGTTTTAACTACATCACGACAGTCAATGTAGACACATCACATTACCTTCTCTAGAAAAATGAAATTACATTAGATGCATCACATGACACATTATTTAATTCATGACACACATCATTTTAAACTTATTACGGCGTGGCTTATATTAAATTCTAATGCATATCACTTAAGTTAAAGAAATTATGAATTTGAATTTGTTTAGTACTTAGCTCATCTGAAAATTGTGTGGATATTAGAATGATATTACATTTTTGATAATATAATTATAATAATAGTTGAAAAAGTTTAATTACTACTCCCCCCGAAGTATCATTGTCGCTAATAATTTTGATCCAAACTAAGTATCACTATCGCTTTTCAATGCATAACTGAGATATTGCTTCCAAATTTACTCTTATAAATTTCCAATACATTTGTTTTTTTAATGGAATCCAATATAGTTGTTGGAATTATATAAAGTTACTCCGTCATTGAAAATAGTTCCTTTGCTTTATATGAAAATCATTGTGAGTAGTTGTTGGAATTCATAGGAGTAAAATTTGAACTTTTTTTAAATATGTGTATTAGTGTATGATGCCACTTATTTTTGATCGAATATAGCATTATTATTTGATTTTTTTATTATCATAATAACGACTAGTTTGTTTTAGTGTTAGCTTAACCACTACACAAAAAATTGTGTAAACCCGTTTCAGATGTGAGACTGGCCGAGGCGGAGTCAGGAAAAAATATCATGTGGTGCACTTAGAGAAAAAGAAGTTGAACCCGAGACCTTCTAATTGAAATAAAGTGTCAAAACCATAGAGACAATAGTTGTTTGTTGTGGTTTTGAGGTGCACATTACTAACATTGGTGCACAATATTTTTTTATTAATTTTATTTAATTTTTTGACCGTTTTTCAATTTTTTCCCCAAAGCCATGCGGTGCCCGTGCACCTGGTCGGAGCAACGTGGCTCCGCCCATGAGACTGGGTTGTAATAACCTTTCGGGTAGTCATTAACGACCCCTCGAGTAAATAATAATGACCCATCGGATAAACAAGAATTGCCCCTCTCACCCAGCTCATATATATGAAACAAATTTACACAAATTTTTCTCTAACCACTACGACAAGCTTTTTTGTTTTTTTGATAATTTGGTAGAACTTTCTTGGGTTCCTAATCTTTGATTCTTTACAAGTTGCTAATAATCTTTTGGCTTATAATTGGTCATTATTTTTGTAAAATTGTTTTCTGATTGTATTTTGTGACACATCCAAATTCATCAACCCCCAAATTAATATTCATACTAATATTAATTAATTAATATCTACCAAAAAAATATTCATTTAATTAATAAGACCTCAAATAATGAGACAGTGATCGTTGACCCGTAACTTAACTTACCCCCTTTGCGTAGATCTAACTACTTGCATTTCACATACCAACAACACCCTCCGATCCCAAATGCCGGCATGTTCTTGAGCCCCCTCTTCCTTATTTCCAACCCACTCAACCTCTAAATCAAATCAAAAAGAGAGATCTCACACTCAAACTCTCCCATCCATCCCACAGATCTCACCAACCATGGCACCACCTCCACTCTCTCTCGTAGCCCTCTTCCTAACCCTAACAACCCTCGCACTGACCACCAACGCCGAGATCCGAACCCTAAAAATAACAACAGACTCACGGCCAATGATCCTGTTCGAGAAATTCGGCTTCACACACAACGGGCAAGTCTCAATCGCCGTATCCTCCGTCTCAGTAACCTCAAACCTAGCAGACCCAGTCCCATCACGTCTCGGCTTCTTCCTATTATCAGAAGAATCCCTCCTCCAAGTCCTCTTAGAAATCCAACAAAACCCATCCTTCTGCGTCCTCGACTCCCAATACACCACCCACCTCTTCACCTTCCGTGACCTCTCCCCTCCCCCGGCCTCCTCCTTCAACCAATCTTACCCCATCTCTATCCCCAACGAATACTCCCTCTTCTTCGCCAACTGTAACCCTGAATCCTTCGTCTCCATGACCGTCCACACCGAGATGTACAATCTCGAGACCAACAAGGTCAAGGATTTCCTCCCCGCGGGGCAAACCCAGCTGCCGACTCTGTACTTCTTATTTTCGTTGTTTTACTTCGGGTTCACCGCGTATTGGGTGATGGAGTGTTTGAAGAACAGAAGATCTGTTCACCAGATACATTTACTGATGGGTGGTTTGTTGGTTATTAAGGCCGTGAATTTGATTTGTGCTGCTGAGGATAAGCATTACGTGAAGGTTACCGGGTCTGCGCACGGGTGGGATGTGTTGTTTTATTTGTTCCAGTTTATTCGTGTTGTGCTTTTGTTTACTGTGATTGTGCTTGTGGGTACCGGGTGGTCGTTCTTGAAGCCGTTTTTGCAGGAGAAGGAGAAGAAGGTGTTGATGATCGTGATCCCGTTGCAGGTGCTAGCCAATATTGCCTCCATTGTGATTGGGGAGACCGGGCCGTTTATTAAAGACTGGGTGACTTGGAACCAGGTGTTTTTGTTAGTCGATATTATTTGCTGTTGCGCCATTATTTTCCCCATTGTGTGGTCGATTAGGTCGTTGAGAGAGACGTCTAAGACCGATGGGAAGGCCGCTAGGAACTTGGCTAAGTTGACTTTGTTTAGGCAGTTTTATATCGTGGTTATTGGGTACTTGTACTTTACGAGGATTGTGGTGTTCGCGCTCAAGACTATTTCCGCGTATAAGTATCAGTGGGTGAGTAATGCTGCTGAGGAGATCGCGAGCTTGGTGTTCTACTGTATCATGTTTTACATGTTCAGGCCTGTGGAGAAGAACCAGTACTTTGCGCTTGATGAGGAGGAAGAAGAGGCTGCTGAGTTGGCTCTCAGGGACGAGGAGTTTGAGCTTTAGAGAGTTTATTACTACTGCGACTCGAGGACACGACTCAACACAACAGGAAAGGACACATGTAGGTGGACTTTGGATCTTTACTTGTGGATGTTAATGATGAACGACTTGATTATTGCTGTGCAGTTTTGCCTGTAGAACTGCTTTAAGGTGTGCAGCGAGCGTCTTCTGTTATATTCTTATGCTTTACTCGCCAGAAATTCATATTTGACTAGTGTTTGTAATTTCTCTCGAACAGGAAAATTTTTCATCTTGGTATGTTCTGTTAACGGATCTTAGCTATACTTAACCGGCAAATTGTTAAATGTGCTTCGTATTCAAGTTTGTTGTTTGCCTGCTGCTGATTTACTGCTATTCTAATATGCTTTCAATTGCTTTTGATATGCTTTAGTGTGGTTCTGTTAAATATCTGAGCTTGTGATGTTAGAGTTTAGCGTGAAGGTCATTTGTTTGTTTGAGATCTTTTTGAGGTCAGTTGGTTCTCTTGTAGGTTATGTAATTGATTCATTTAAGTTTATTTAATTTACGGTGAGGTTGATCTTGCTTCATATATCAGTTCTGTTCTTATGCTTGTGATATGGTAACGACCTGTGTAGTGAGCTATGCCGTGTTGAAAGTAAGCAATAGCTTAGAACTTCAGATCTCACAGAAATAGAGATCTAATCAGAAAAAAGAGAGCAAGGTTTGATTAGAATGACTGTATTCATATAGGTTTTGCTACTGATATGGTGGGTTGATAAACGATTCACTTGGGGGCTAGTGCAGGACAATTTCTACACAACTTCTATAGAACTGTTTCCTCAGCTGCTTTTGGTAATTGTCATTGGGGAATAGGTGACATTGTTCTATTTTAAGAGTTTTCACATGGTCACCCTTCATATGTAGTTATGTACTCTGAGGCTGCAATCTTTTCAATTCATTTTTTTTTTTTGACTTGAACATAATGTTTGTTAGCTGACTTAAGTTTTTTTTTTTCCCGACTGACATGTAAATTTGTAATGCCAAGCACTTCAAAATTGCTCCCCTTCTCCTTCTCCACCAGTACCAGTAAAAGAAAGGATCGACTTATGCTATTTCTCTCTTGTAGCAGTCTGGCAGATCTCTTCTCCTGGCGACTGCCCACCTACCCATCCTAAATGCTGTGACCTTATCTCCTCTCCATTCTCATCCTCCTTGCAATATGTGGAGATGAAGACCCTAATATCACACTGGACTAAGGGGGCATGATCATATTCCAAAAAGCTTCGGATTTCACGCACTTACCAGATCTCATTCATGGTCTGATTGTTCTCCTTGACCTTCAGCGTTTCTACCCACCCTAAATGCTGTGACCTTATCTCCTCTCCTCTCATTTTCCTTGCAACATGTGGAGATGAAGACCCTAATATTACTTGGGACTAAGGGTCCATGATCATGTTCCAAAAAGCTTTGATTTTCACGCACTGACCAGATCTCATTCATGGTCTGATTGTTTTCCTTGGCCTTCAGCGTTTCCCCTTGTCGACTCAATCTTGCCTGACTCCTTCTTCAAAGTCCTTAGCATTTTTTGTCCGCTTCCGTGGCCCCTCTTCATCCCTGAACCAGTCCTACCTTCTCCCTGTCCCCAATATTCACTACCTCCTCGTTAACTTAGAGTGTGCTGCTTTGCTTTCTCCGTGAGTGTTTATGGAGAGATGGCCAGACCAGCTACTTGCTCTGTCTGTTTTCCTCTGTACTGGCATCTATTTCATCTTCTTTAGCTACTAGGTTGCTGAGTGTCACAATAAGAGGAATCCATCCACTGCATTTACCTAGTTGAACACTGGGGAGGTTTGGAGAATTTGCTGGTGACAAATGCTTGATTGTGCTTCCTTGGACAAACACTACATGAACTTGGCTTAGTTGACCTTGTCCTGGGATTATAGGTATCTGTACTTCAGTAGGATCTTTGTTTTAGCTCCGAAGACTATCTGTGTGTACATGTATCAGTGTGTGGGCAGCTGAGTACACTACTAGACTTGTGCTCGACCCATCAAGTTCTTAGTGTTCAAAAGAAAGAAGAGGTCGCTGTGATAACTATTTGGCTGACGAGTGTGAGTTCTTGGGTAGCATGTAGTTGATATTTATTTTGAATGAATGACTTGATTGTCATTGTGCAGTTTTGCATGTAGGATTGCTTTGTTTGGTGTGCTGCATTTTCTGTTCAATGCTAGCCCATATTGCCATACTTTCCAGAGTTTCGGATTTGACCAGTGTTAATTGCTCAGTGAAATAGAAATTGTCATCTTCGGTATAATCTGTCGAAGAATCATTAGTCATAACTACACTTTGCAGGCAACGTGGTTCATATTCAACCTTGTGTGCTATCTCTGAATTTACTGCTATTCCTCTTGAGGTGTTAATGTGTTTTTTTGTAGAATGATAATGTGCTTTTCATTAGTAAAGCTAAGCTTTGTACGCTAGAGTTGCGTGGGAGCTGAAGTTTTTGATCGAGCTTTTTGTTGTTGAGCTCTTGATGAATGGTAGGCTCTGAGATCTATTGATACTTCTTGTACTTGATGTCAAGGAGTGATCTAAGTTCCTGCTGTTTGAATGCCTTTCGATTCTGTATAATTCTCGTAGTCCATATGCATAATGTAGGAAGACTTCCTGTGTACTGTGTAGTGACCACTTTGCTTTAACCTCAACTCCTTGGTATTTGAAAATTCTGCCAGGCTCCTCAAAATGGTTAGGGTGAAACCAACAGTTAATTGTCAAAATGTCGGGGGGCATAGTAGGGGTTGAGGGATATTTGGGCCAGTAGT
>ONZK01002626.1:18954-31436 GCA_900322385.1 Pharnaceum exiguum | reverse complement strand
TGTTGACATGCCCAAAATCCTAACTCCACTAGAAGAAACTACCAAGAATCCCAAAATTTCTTAAAGGACTCTAAGTTAAACACCATCATACCAACTCTCATCATCATTCCTCCATTATATCTCCACAACACAACACAATACATTTAAACATCACCAATAATCTCACCTCAACCTCCAAAATCATAATAATAGAACCTACCCAAATCCTCCATATCAATCCGCCATCCTTATGTCACCACCTTCGTCAAAATAGAACACATATTTCTCTCTTTTCCTCTCATTTTGCTTAGGAGCCCTTGTGTGTGTGTGTGTTGATTATTAATGAAAAGAGTCTCAGATTTTTTTTTTAAATCTTGAGTGTGTTCTTAAATCAGGAGTGGTGAGGAATAAAGTCAGGATTGGCACCCTTGAATTTGAGTGTTAAACGTGCAGAGGAGTCAGTTTGTCTCTTAAATTCTGAGTTCTTAGCTATCTAGCTAAGTTCATATCCTTTTTAATTTTGTTCTATATATAAACGCAAAACCACAAAAAATTCTTTAGTTTATTATTCGCTTCCTTTTACACATCAGTTTGACTTCCCTTCCATTGGAGGATAAACTGTATTGTCTGCTTATTATGTACGTACTTTTACTAAGGTTAAAGGCTTTGTGACAGCATGTCTATTAGAATACGACGCTATCTTTACTCATTGAAAACATATTTCTAAAGTTTCAAGAAAGTTCTATAGTAAAATATTCTCAAACGGTTTAACCCTGAGTCCCTGACAGTTGCAATCTGTTTTGTAAAGATTATGTTGTCGATTGATACCGACCTTCTCATTGACCTTACTGTGCCACTTTAGTTATTCAACCAGCTTTATTCATTTCTTCTTAAGGTTAGTTTAGAGGAATGCCATGTCTCTATTATATATACTCCATTGTTCCACACATCAACTTTGTTTTGTATCAAGAGCTTGATAAGTGTACAATATTATTTACTATGAGTAGTTCCTGAGTTAAAATTTTAGTTACTACCTCTTGTCTCTTAGACTCAATTTCAATCGGTTTTGACTAGTCCTATTGACCATGAGCCAATTCTCATTGATGGCTAAATTTCTGAAGAGCTCATTTTCTTTGACAGTTCTATATTTGTATTAAGCCCTATTGAATATCAACTTACCCATTGTCCATTGAGCTCTTTGCTCTTCACATCTTATCATATATCTTGAAGTATGGAACCTTTTTAACCAACATTAGTTCCCATTGCTTATGGTGTCGTCATTATAGTCTCACGGTTTTCTTTATAAACAATCAATTGTTATTAGTGTAAAGTCTCAATTTTTGACTTTGGATTAATTTAGTTTCAAGGATGAAATTTTTTAAAAGGGTAATTTATGTAATACCCGGCTGAAAGACCATTTTTTTTTGTAAAAAAAACTAGGGTACAATTGTTATCAGCGTTATGTTTCCATGTATCCTTGTCTTTGGATTTGTTTTAGTTTAGAGGACGAATCATTTTAAAAGAGGTATTGTATGCAATATATCCGGCCCAACTAGAATAAAAAGAAAAAGAAAAAAACCCACGTTATATATTTTTCTCCTAACATATTCAATTGATTAGCCTCTTTTATTATCAGCAATAAACCTTTCATAAACCCTAACTCTCCTGTAACCACCATTGTTGGTCCCTCCTATTTTCCCAAAAATTCAAAGTTAGCCTTAGTCCTATCTTATTGTCTACTCTTATATATTTATATTTTACCAGTCTATGTTCAAATTCAGTTTTATATGAAATTTCCCTAAGCTTAACTATTTTGACAAAATCTTATTGTTCTATACAAGTGTCTTTGTACTATGTTAAATTGATTATTATTCACCAAAAGATTGAAGTTTTGGTTTGCTACTAATCATGATCATTATTCTTTGAATTGTTGTTGACACTACTTTGTATGGCCGTGTTTGAGCCAAGCACTTATTTTTGGACATTTACTTCTTCCTACATTTTCTATTTTAGCCTCGCCTATCACATGACTTTGTCATGTGGTATGCGGCGTCTGTAAGGGGCGTTACAGAGACCGAGAATGGTCAAGCTAGCATGAGATTGAGCTGGATTAGATGGTGGAGGAGACGGGTGATCTTCGTCTTTTGGTCTTTGCATTTGTGATCTCTTTTGGGTGTGTCCGCTCCCTTTGTTGGCATATTTGAACATTTTTATATTTTCAACTACGAGCATAATAGAGTCTCTTGTGTTGATGGAGTAGTTTGATCGGGTGAGTCAATTGTATTCATTTGTTTAGAGACTTGGTGGTGTATGCTTGTAGTGTTGAATGTATGTTACTGTTTTACAAGAATATTGGTGTGGGCTTGAGTTTCTTTGGACTAGTGGAGTAGTATTGACTAGGAGTTGTGAATTTGTATCTGCTCTCGAAACTCATCATTGATGTATACTTGTAGTGTTGTTGTTTCGGGTTGTTGACGTTCAACCGAAATGGTGGATAGGTTATAATTCCTCATTGATATAGTGGAATTGCTTTTAGGCTTCGGTCGCGTGGTTTTTCTCCGAGTTCTCCGATTTTCACGATAAAATTTGACGTTGTTGATTGGGTTATTATTATTTGTTGTTGTTTGGCTTGTAAATTGGTTGATTGTCTTTCTGAGAAATCCTTGTGGGTGTGGTGCTTGTGTGCCCAACTGGGACCCTTTTACCTTTTCCCTTCTTGTTCCTTACTTCATTCCTTTCTTTATTATTTATTTATGCTCTACGAAGAGGTTTGTGAATGAAGCTGACTTATGCGTTTAAGCTTTATAAGAAATTAAGAATACTCATTATGGTAATCAAACATTAAAGCTCTAATTTTTGTGATAATAAACCTCCTATATATAAACCTCCCATTGGTGCTGCTCTAAAGAATGCTCTTAGGCTTGGCTTAGACGGCACAAAATTCAATATTTTCCATAAGGAAAAAGTCTTCAGATAACTAACACTAGCTTTTTTTAATGACCTACGTTGTCCAACTTTAAGATTTCTATTCAATTATTTTATAGTTTTGTTAACGTTTTTTGTTCAATAAAATTATGATTTAATTACGATCATATTTCATTAATTTACTTTATGTTCTAAAATACAGTTTTGTTTTCTTCTTTCTTTCTTTTAACAGTGTTTAACTACATGTTGAAATTGAATTTTTAAAAATCTGAGTAGTTTTCACCATATAAGTATGATGAATGTATTGATACGTGAATAAGAAAATTATGATATATTGAATAATTATTTTGAGTTTCATATTCAAAATGACTCAATTATTTTTTCTTTTATTTTTCATTTTCTACACTATTTCTGTAATTAATACATATTAATTAAATAATTCTTATAATGATCAATAAGATATTTCCATATTATTCAATAATGCTTTTAATGAGGTTCTTAGTCCTTTATTCCATCAGACCAAGATGTTGAGTGTTGATGGATTTTACCTCGCTTATAGTGATCTAATTTATTCGGATTTGTGAGTTTGTGATGTGGTCCTTTTCATTGCTACCCGGTTCATTTGGTGTCTTCAAGCATTCTCGGGGAGCAAACTTGAAAATATTCTGGAGTTGAAGACAATGCTGAAGAATTGAAGTCTCCTTGGAGAGTAAGTATAAATAGGAACGTTCTAGAATTAAAGTCAAAGTTGGCTTATAGTATTAATAGGTTTAGTTTTTTATTTTTATTTTATTTTCACTTTAAGTTTTCAGTTTTTAGTTGATGCCTGTGGTGGGTGCTCGGAATACAAAGCTCCTTACCCTTGCCCCTAGTGGGCTTTCGTCCTTCGAGACTTTTCTTATTTTTGCCCGAGATGGAAGGTCGATCTTATGGACCCTCTGTGTACTCACGGTAGGTGGTCAACTTTCTTTGTTGTACCTAAAACTAAGATCTTCCCCGAGATGGTGACTAATAGTTATCCTTCTTACCTTTTAAAAAAACTTCAAACCATTTTCTATTGTCTTCCAAGGTTCTAACCAAATGTGATCAACAAAATCGTATAAAGAGTTTAACTAAATTATAAGCTACTTTTAACATTCTTAGAGCATGGTGTATTTTTGTCATTTTTTTTGAGATCCTAGAACTAGGTGTAATTATTTATTTTCCGTAGCCTTTATTTTATGAGTTATATATAATCTTAATACAAAAGCTTGTGTGAACTCATTTCATATATGAGATTGAGTTAGTAACAACAAAAAATCTTAATTAATCTAGTCATTAATTACTCTATATTTTAGTCATTAATAATCCCGTCTAATATATAAAATTGGTTCGCATAAACTTTTCTGTTTTCTTGAAGGCTATGTATTTTCGCACAAGTCGGCACTGAACGTTGATTTTCCAAAAACAAAATAAAATCTCGAAATGTTTTATACTGGCAATTGGTACTGAGGAGTGAGGAGGACAACAATCCTCCACACCATATCCTCCACGTAACACTTCTAATGGCCACTGTCTAAATTTCGAACACAACGAGATTAATTGTCTTAGGAACCATATCTCATCACCAAATGGACAAACAATGAAAATACGATACCCCCACACTCCCTCATCTTCTTCCATATCCACCTCTACTCCATTCTCACTCATCAGGGCTTCTCTAACTCCACCACCACCTTCTTCCTCATCCTCCTCTGGCAATTCCATTTCTTCATCATCTAGTAAGCGCAGCTCTGTATACATAAATCCCAACAAACTCAAACACCACCTTAAGCAGAGCCAGCAGCATTTGCAGCAGCAGCAGGAAGTTCAAGACCCTGACCAAGCTCTTCTGTCTCTCTTACGCCAGAGAAAAACAGAAGAAGCTTGGCTACTTTACTCTGAAAGTTACTCATCAGCAACAACAGAAGTTACAGAATCAAGTCATCTACCTAGCAGCACTTGCCTTAGCCGGTTAGTGTGTCAGCTGTCATACAAAAACACCCAGGAAGCGTTTTCACGTGCTCAGTCTATCATTACTCGGCTGCGCCATGCTGGGCAGCTTCACCGCCTCGATGCCAACTCACTCGGCCTACTGGCTGTCTCAGCCACACGCCTTGGTCACACACCTTATGCAATTTCCATCATTAAGTCAATGCTGCGGTCCAATTACCTACCCCATGTCAAGGCATGGAGCGCTGTTGTGAGCAAACTCGCTGGTTCGGGTGATGACGGTCCTCTTGAGGCTATTCGTTTGTTTGAGGCAGTCTGTAAACGTATCGACCGCGTGCAGGAGTCAGCCCTTGTTGAACAATGCAAGCCGGATACAGGTGCTTTCAATGCAGTGCTCAATGCCTGTGCCAATGTGGGCGATGTAGTCAAGTTTGGACGGCTGTTTGATCAGATGTCTGACTTTGGTGCTGTTCCTGATGCTCTGACTTATAATGTGATGATCAAGTTGTGTTCCAGGGTTGAGAGGGAAGATCTGCTTGCTCGTATTTTGGAGTTGATGCTGAGAAAGGATGTTGAGCCCTGCATTACCACTCTGCATTCTCTCGTCGCTGCCTACGTTGGGTTTGGCGATTTAGACACTGCAGAGCAGTTGATTCAGGCGTTGAGGGAAGGCAGGAGAGATTTGTGCAGGATCCTCAGGGATGCAAATATGTGGAACTATAGGGATGATGAAGACGAAAAGAGGGAGGCAGATAGCCAAAATGATGAAGTGCTTGAGAAGATGCTCAATGACCACATTAGTAATGACTTGGAACCTCCATTACTACCTAAATCATATTCGCCGAGTTCTAGGATGTACACAACGTTGATGAAGGGGTACATGAAGGCAGGGAGAGTTGCTGAGACTGTACAGATGCTAGAGGCTATGAGATGTCAAGAAGACAAGAATAGTCACCCTGATTCTGTTTCATACACAACAGTAATTTCAGCTTTTGTACAAGAAGGATCAATGGACAGTGCCAGACAGGTCCTGGCTGAGATGAACCGAATTGGTGTACCTGCTAATTGCCGTACGTATAATATTCTGCTCAAGGGCTACTGTCAGCAGCTGCAGATTGGGAAAGTGAAGGAGTTGCTCAGTGATATGACTGCTGTTGGGATCTTACCTGATGTGGTTTCCTACAACACTGTAATTGATGGCTGCATTTTGGTGGATGATAGTGCAGGAGCTTTGGACTACTTCAATAAGATGAGGGAACAGGGGATCGCTCCAACAAAGGTTAGTTATACCACCTTGATGAAGGCTTTCGCCAATTCTGGACAACCAAAATTGGCAAACAAGGTTTTTGATGAAATGTTGAGGGATCCCAGGGTAAAAGCAGATTTAGTGGCGTGGAATATGTTGGTTGAGGCATATTGTAAGATGGGTCTGATAGAGGAAGCCAAGAAGGTAGTTGAGAGAATGAGGGAGCAGGGTATTCACCCTAATGTCTGCAC
Source organism: Pharnaceum exiguum (assembly GCA_900322385.1). NCBI lineage: Eukaryota > Viridiplantae > Streptophyta > Magnoliopsida > Caryophyllales > Molluginaceae > Pharnaceum > Pharnaceum exiguum. The sequence continues at coordinate 25,064 of ONZK01002626.1, read as the reverse complement.
TTATGGCAGTCTTGCCAATGGAATTGCATTGGCTAGGAGGCCTGGTGAAGTCCTACTTCTTTGGAATGAACTGAAGGAGAGAATGGCACCTAGGACGGAAGAAGAAAAGTTAAACTCTTCATTGCCTCCGCCAATAAAGCCTGATGAAGGGCTACTAGATTCTTTGGCTGATATATGTGTACGGGCTGCCTTCTTCAAGAAGGCTTTGGAAATTGTAGCTTGCATGGAAGAGAATGGAATCCCTCCAAACAGGACCAAATTCACAAGGATTTATGTGGAGATGCACTCGAGGATGTTCACAAGCAAACATGCATCCCAAGCCAGGCAAGATAGGAGACGGGAGAGGAAGAGAGCAGCTGAGGCTTTCAAGTTTTGGCTGGGATTGCCAAATGAGTATTATTCTGAAGATTGGAGGAATTTTGAAGACTCAAGTTACTGAATAACATTCTCATGCAGCAAGAGGCGGCTAAGTCACACCAAAAGCTCTAGCTTCACAGAAATTAGTAACCAATTAGAACGCAGTTTTTTAAATTTTCATCGACCATATTGTCATTGTGTAATACACATGTACAGATAATTGCAGACATAAACAGTACAATCTCTATATTTGTACGACAACTTTATCAATCTCTATGCTTGCAATTGCTGAAAATGGTCTTACTTGTGTACTTTGTATAATATGTAACAAAACATGTACAGCTTTTAACCGGCTCTGTGTTCAGCCCAAATGGAATACAGTAGTTCAAGTCTGGTCTCTTGATCTGGACGACTGACTCCTTGAGTAAGATGAGGAAAGCACCTATAGAGGGGGAATGAATAAAATCAATGAAGTTTGCTGCATCATCTTAAAAGAGTCACAGGTACTCCACATCTATATAACACAAATCACAATTAGCCAGACAGTCTGGCCACAAAGGGTTCAATGGAATTACATTCTCTATTTCCATTTCAGACAGAAAAATGGTGCTGAACATTGTGGACACATCACGATGGTGTCAACAAAAATCACTATCAGAGCTTACAAATCCATAAGAAGCATTAGCTACTTTCCCCAAAAAATAAGAAAAGAGATTTTTCTACCGAAAACAGTTAAACAGTAATGAAACCACCCAATTCAGTCTACGAGAATCACGTCAATAACCAGTCACCTTCAAAAAAATTCATACTACTACAAATCTAGAATCATAGATAAGCTTAAGCATGGGAAGGGTAAGCTGTTGGAATGCTCTAAAGAATATATGTACCTGGTATGTTCTGGGTCCTTTCTTTATAAGGTAACCGACACTGTTCAAGTTCTCGATAAATGTATCAATATCTGGAACTCGGAGGCCAATCCTATCAGCCAAACTATATATTTCCTGATAGATGAACATTAATTCAGCACAGGCATTCAGCGTTAAATCGAAAAGTTAAACCAAGAAATAAAGGAGCAACGACAGATGTCTCATACTGATATTGAAAAGCAATCTTTCTGGTCCAATTCTGACTGCTTATTTAGGGCACTCAAAAATCGCTTTGCCTCCTTCTGCTGGCTCATGCCTCCACTACGAGCAAAATCAACAACTCCATGTTCATCAACATACTTATCATACAAGGATTCCTTCATGATTTCAACAACATCCTGCAATGTAAACATGTGATGCTAAGGTTTCTTCTTACATCAAAAAAATTGTCTCCGTAAGGAAGAAAACATACTTGTCAGTTGTCACCTACAGCACTATGCCACTATGTGGACTTCACAGTCAAGTCAGAAAATTTCAAGATGACATACTACATTCTAGGATAGCTGTCGACTCAATTTCCATAAAATAATTTTATGATAATCCTTCCATATTTTTCCAGAAATCACACCGTGGATACACATATAATGTACAAAGGAAAGATTTTATTATTGGGTTAAAAATAACATATTTTTCCAAAAATCACATTCATGAAATAGTCTCATCAAAATCAATAATTTACCCATTGAACAACATGCAGTTAGATAGATGATTCACATGGTTTCATTTACATGCTTCTCATCGTATACAAGCATGTTTACATCCAGCCATTAAGGATAAAGCTGTATGAGTCATTTTTTGACAACTTTTTCAGCTATGGTAGTAAACTATTTGTGCTTATTTCCCTTTATGAAGTCCCCGATCAAATACTCTCTCTGTCCCAAAGTAAATAGGGGAACTGCTTATTAGAGATCAAACTGTATACAGTACTTTGGTGGTCTTTTGCTACACAAAATTCACAAAGTAAACTTAAGTGACTAGATTTGTCCAAATTTTATTTTATACTTCCATATTTTTCCTAATGCAAAACTAAAAATAACAAGGTTAAAGTGTCACATAAGAGTTAAAGACCGTGAAAGAGAAAATGTTCCATTCTTTTTGGGCAGAGAAAGTTCCATTCTTTCTGGGCAGAGAAAGAATTTCATTTTCGTCGTTTATCAACACAGCCTCCATATCACGCAGAGGTGAGCTGCATACATCGGTACATCCGACCTCCCTAATCCTACATTAGTTGAGGCCTTGCAAGCAATTACTTAATGATAATGATGGTTTTATATTCTTGATTAGTGATTTGTTTCTTAAATTACCTGACTCAACTAGAACTACGGCCTAACGTTTTGGCAGCCCACATCCCCTACAGCAAGTGCAATTAAATTTCATTTGCATGTCAGTAGCACAATCAATATTTGACCAGTTTGCTTATGATCATCCCACATTCAGGATAATGTATTTATATACGGAGTAGTAAAGACCTATGTAAGCAATTAAACCAACTATTTGCTTTGGCAATCACATTTTCGCTTAAAAAAGGGGACAAAAGTTAGTATATTATCTACTTTGAGACCTATGTAAACAAACTATTTTCTTTAAAAAACATGTTTTAACTCAAGAAGGGTGACAAGAGCTACAGGTGAATAATCAACAAGTCATACTTAGCTATCCATGGAATTTCATCTGTGACTTACCAGAGCATCCTGATCAGTTATTTCATCTCTTAAGTCTACCCGTGCCCGAGCCTCTGCTAGCCTTACAAGACTCTCCAGCTGCCTCGCTGTTATGGGGGTACCATCGGCTGAGGTGTTGCGATCTCGCAATTTTAAGTAGAAGTTCTGGAGAATTTCTGCTGCCGTCCTTGTCATCCTGGCAGAAGCAAGTTTAATCAAATTTATGTTCATGTTCCATTGCAATGGAAAAGGGAGAACAATGTTGGTGAGACTGCACACACAACAAGAAAAAATTCTCTTACTGTCTGACTCACCGTGGAAAGACGAATGTTCTGGCATAGGAGATGTATTTTCGAAGAAGTGGGGCAGGTAGAGGGACAAAATCCTTGTCCCTTTTAGGATCTAGCCTCAACTTTGACACCAAAGAATCACTTCTAGCATTGGCATCCACCTGTCCTGTACATTGTGATACTGCAATATGCTGTGTTTCGTTAGTTGCATAAATTGATCAGAAAAAAAAGAAGAAGTTCCAAGCAATCATGAACACACCGCCTCTGCACAATTTCTTGATTTTTGGCGTATCATCTCCATAACCAGTATGAAGCTGCAAGGCAACAACAAAGCATTACTAGCAGTCGTATAAACCTCATGCTACAGACTTCGACAAATAGACATAACGACTTTCCATCAAAAAAGAAGAAGAAGAAGACCTAACTGCCTCAGTTGGATCAGGAGAGGCTTTTCGATAAAGCCAAATCAGAAAATTAGTTCATTATTAGAACTGGCAGTAAGTCATAGGATTAATTGCTATTAAGATTCCAGAGATAGTATGTTTACTTACAAGTAGATTCTTTCCAACTAGACAATAGAAATAAATGTCTCTGTAGTATTTATCAAGATAAAGATTCAGAATTTAAGTTCCTGTTTAGAAAATCTGCCTCTGACTAATCTCTGTGACAGCTCTCAGTACGGGTCTTGATTATTTTTATTGCCGTTTACTTGCATGTAGACACAGAACCAGCTAATATGCTACTGAGTGCAAAAGTAATGAGCTTTCATAAATGGACATCTTTCAAGGATGTGAAAAGAAAGAGATAGTTCAAACATGAAGAACGTCAGATGCTAGAGGCGAAGGATCTTCGGTTTGGAATGAAGTGTTACAGGATCAATTATCCATGTCAGACAGTCAGAGTATGATAGAACTCGATATGAGTACTTGAGAGAAAAGTTGCTGTCTAGCAATATAGGTCACCAGCAAAAATGAATAGAAATCAGCAATCTACAACAGAATAAATACAGCAATCAAATGTAATTCCTACAGCAGGGTAACACCAGGTCCATAGTTATGATTAATTCTTCTATTCTCTTTCTCCATGACATAATTCGAGTCTGGAGAGGCAAATGTTTAACATCAGCCCTTCAGCTATGTGATTGAAATCATAAATTATAGGAAAAGGAACTTAGAGAATATAGGAGTATTTGAAAAGTAGATTTATTTTCTTTTTCTGGTGTAAAGTTATTTTTGTAGGTTTATTACAGGGTAATTTAAGTTCAAATAAACTTCCTAAAGGATCATTCCCATGAAAACACAAAACTTCCTAAAGAATCTGTAGAGTCAAAACAACTTCTTTAAGAGTTGTCCCAAGACATCAGTGATATATAATGTGCTAATCATTTGCAACTTCAGGGAATACAACATATAGTTCACTGTATCACTTTGAATCGATCCCAGAAAGTTGAAAAATGCTGTCAGGGGCTCGTTCAGACTCATCTTAGTGGTAAAAAAATAAGGAAGGAAGATTTTTTTTTTAGAGAATCCGGAAAAGAGGGGAAAACAGTAGAGGGAGCATCGTGTCACACTCTATTTAGATAGACAATTGGAAGCTCGAATAAAGAAGTATGTCACCACAAATGTTCACATACTATCACTTACCGCCATTATGTGCTCTGACACTCGTTTATCAAGATGTTCATCAGGTCGATCCAGCAATATGAAAACCAAATCAAAACGAGAGAGGAGAGCCGAACTCATCTTCAGGTTCTCATTCACGGTCTTTGCACGACTGTAAGTTCACAAAATAAAGTTAAACATTCGCAAAATGGCCAAAGAAAAAAATGTTTACGTATGGTTAATTGGTTAGTTTCATAAGGAATCTAGGTAGCTAGCACTATTTATGAACTTCCAGGATCCTGCAAATGCTATAAGAAGAAAGCAACTTCCAATAATTGCCCTTATTACTCATTGCAACGATTTTGTCTATAGGAGAGGTGAGAAAACATTTATTTGGACATTAGTCAATAGTAGAAAGACAGATGAAAAAAGCATGAACTTTTTTCAGGTAATGCTTGGAGTTATTCAGGACTACGCTCCCATCTCCTCTTCAAATTAAAGCGCCAAATAATGATACATGAGTCACTAACAAGCCAAAGGCTATACATCTTAATGGAACTGTAGGGAAAAAATAGGAGCTGGGAGAAAAATCTATATACGACATTTCAGACTTCCACCAGGTCAATTTTCCAATTTCGACCCAAATCATTGAACCTATAACTTAAACAGCCCAATCAATTGTGGACACGATATTATGATATTAAGTGCAAAGAGAATTACTTGTAATGACCACCAACAGGATTTGCTGCTGCTAAGATAGAAGTACGAGCTGATAAACTTGCCACGAGACCTGCCTTTGCAACTGATACACATTGCTGCTCCATTGCTTCCAGCAAAGCCTAGAAATCCAAAGATATAAAAAACAGAAACAATATGAAAATGCAACTAGACAGCAAAATATAACCAGGATAGAGGTACAAGTGAATGTACAGTCAAGGCAGACCTGATGTTCAGCAGACATTTTGTCAAATTCATCAATACAACATAATCCTCGATCAGCTAGTACAACAGCACCTGTAGTTCACAAAACAGAGATGGGAAACTCAATGTTTTCCATGAATAATCTCAAACACAACATAATTCATCCAATAGTATAAAACTTAACCCAACAGAAGTAAACCGTACTTCGATCTGCACCAGTTAAGAAGCTCACCTAGGTGTTGTTTTATGATCAAAGTTCCCGTCTCATTACGAAAAATTGAGAATACACTGGTTACATGATGTGTCCTAGCAATCTATACTCATAAGCCTACATATATACCCCCCCCCCCCCCC
>ONZK01002626.1:3896-15030 GCA_900322385.1 Pharnaceum exiguum | reverse complement strand
CGTAACTAACTTTCCCGCGCATAATAACAACCTATGTACATTGTTATATTCAACTGAAACAAAGGATACTTTGAGGGAGCACTAAGACGATCAAGAAATGACTTGGTTGAAAACACCCCGGAACTATCACCCAACCAAACTCTAGAGTCTCTCTCGCCCGTAACAAGAGCACTGAACGTAACAAGAGCACTGTTAAGAGTGTCAATTAATGAAGCGAGTTCATCCATCTCGCGATCATGTGGATTTCGCCTCAAATGTAGATCCCAAGAACCGTCTCCCAAAGATTGAAAGCTGGAAATAGGGGCGTCATGAAGGGTTGATAACCGATACACTCGAGGGAACCTCATACGCATCGCTGCATCGCCCAACCACAAATCCTCCCAAAATCTTATACGAACCCCATCACCTAACTTGTACTTCACCAAAGGAAAATAAATGGGAGAAACTTGTGAAATAAACTACCACGAACATTCATGTGTGGCCCTTACATTAGTGGTGACATCCTATCCATTCTCCTGCAGCCCGTATTTGCTACGGATCACTCGATGCCAAAGAGAACTTTGCTCCAATTGAAAACTCCATAACCACTTTCCTACCAGAGCAACATTCTTCAACACTAACCTTCCAATACCGAGACCACCCTCCTCCTTAGGCCGCAAACTCTGTCCCAACTAACAAGGTGGTCCTTCTTATTCCCATCAACCCCGGACCATAAGAAGTCCTTCATAAGTTTCTCAATCTTCATTGTTACTCCCAGTGGAATCTTAAATAGAGATAAATAGTATAGGGGAATGCTAGATAGGCACGACCGCAACAAGGTGATCCGACCACCTAATGAGAAATAAACTCGTTTCCAACCATCTAACCTCTTAGCAACCCGTGTTTGTTCCCAAAAAGACTCGGAGCGTGGATTTCCCCCAAGAGGAACACCCAAATAAGTAAGAGGCCAATTTTGAATTTGACACTAGCAAAATGTCAAAGAGATGGTTCACTAACATTGATTCCAGCTAGGCTACATTTAGAGAGGTTGATTTTCATACCAGAAATTATCTCATAAACCTGGAGGAGGGTAAGGACATTTCTGAAATTATTCTCATCGGCGGCTAAGAACATAATTGTATCATCTGCGAACTGTAAGTGGGAAACGTGGACAGATTCCCTTCCTACTCTGAAACCTTCGACCTTTCCTACCTCCACCCCCCGCTCAATCATCCTACTCAAAACATCAGCCACCAACGTAAATAAGAACAGTGATAAAGGATCACCCTGCCTCAAGCCTCTTGAAGTTGAAAACCATTCTCTCGGTGCACCATTTACTAAAACCGAAAAGTGAGCACTCAAATATGCTCTTTGAAAACTATCTTAATATATAAGACAAGAAAAGTGGTCCTTCTATAAAAAAAACATACACCAAACAGTAAGTGACACGTAGCTAAACTGCTAAAGGAATGTGTTGAGTCTTCTAAGCAGCAATCTGTTCAGAAGACAATAATAACCACAAACAAAATTTAACACGAGAAGTGTGAATTGAAGTTTACCTTTAACGAGTTCATGGCCATATATAGATGGACAAATAGACTGGATTATCTGACGGAAGACATCTGAACCATGCTCCTCGGCGAACTTCACAATAAATTCCAAATCCCTTGGAGAAAATGTAAATAAGTCAGACATCTCAGTTGCTTTATCGTCTGAAGTATTGTACTGGGAATCGACTGGTATGGATAGAGATTTGGAATTTGTAACAGAGACAGCTTCCAGATATAAATAGTACAATCCTTGATACTTGTTCTTTGATTTACCTGAAAAAATATTACAAGGTTGAAGCTACATTAATGATTACAAGCCATTGACGATAACACTAAGCCACAAAGGATAAGAACTTAGTACAATAAATATCTCAGGCAATGATCTCCTAAATTACAGAATTTCTAACCATAACTTGCAGAAATACATCACAATCTTTTATAACTGGTAGGAGCCCAAGAAATTATCTTGCATTACAAAAATCGTAGAAAATTTTACATGAGAAGCAATTCTTTCAAGTACCTGTGTTTCGTGAAATTGACACAAAGTAATACAAATGAGCCATGATGGCACAGACCACAGAAACACGGTCATAAACGTTAAGTAGCCCTATGCAGAAAGAATTTTGTGCATACATGCTTAAAATATGACAGAAAAGAACTTCCGATCCAACTTCCTGAACATCATCGCTCAAAGTTAAATGGCTACGTATCCCGTACAATAGGAAAAGCAGCTTTTTAAGACCAGAAATCATGCTATATCAAGGATTTAATTATAACTACTCTATCAGAGGCCAGAATTACACTGCTATACCAGCAGATTCTTTGATCTCAGACCAAATTCTAAACGTCAAACTCGGTTAGAAGCCAAGCTCACAGTAATTTCTTCTTTCTAAAATCGCATATTTCACCACAACATGGATTACGACTGTCATGTATTACGACTGTCAAATACTCAAATCCTCAAGACCACAAAAAAGGAAAAGTACCTTAAATTAGCATAAGAAATGACATGTTCATTGCATGCACATGCTGGCCTCAAAGGCACGCATTCAAGATGCACAAAACTAGATAGATGCAGTATCATTTATGCTAGCATGCACCGAAGTACCGAACCAGCAAGCCACGTCCGCACTCAGACACCATGAGCACCATATTTATCTGAACTAGTGCACATAGATGCACGGTTGTGAACACCAGAGGCACACCCAAAAGAATGGATTAAGGAGCATAGAATGAAATCTTAGGAATGGCAGCTTTCTCAAAGGTAGTAGGCAGAAGAATAAAAAATACATTCCAGCTTTTGACCACAAGTCTACAAGTAATTAAGGTTAGAGACCATGTTCAATTCATTTGTCCACAATTCATGTCAGTGTTAACGACTCCATACAAACACGGCATCAAAAAATCTTCATAAAAGACAGTTATAATATAGTTTGTTCTTCAGCTTAACAGATGCAAGTATTAAATTTTATATATATATTGGTAATCATGCTATCGAAAACAGACTGTTAGTGACTGAACTATACCTCCTCCAAGGTCCATGTAGTTGTTAATCTGTCTAATAATGCCCATTACTGTCACCACATCTCCAGGAATGCAAGCATCAACAAGATCTTCAGTAAGTTCGCATTCCACGGTTCGAGGAACCCGGCCTTCCTCATGACTTTCAGACTTCAGAAGCTCCTGCAACCTAAAGACAACATCAGCTTCAAAATTCTCCAACCAGCCCCTCATATATCATAATGACAAACAGGATAGTACTGCCAACAGAATGCCAGTCATCTCATTGGAGGCACATAAATGTCCAACAGGGTAATACTTGCCTGATTTTCTGGAAATCGATGGACTGTGCAGTGGACCTTATTGGTGCAAACGTTCGACCTTTGCAACATCTCATAACACAAGTCACTGGGGGAGAGTATTTACCATCGGGAAATGACCGAACTATTTCAGCCCCACACTGGATGCATTTAAAAGTTAACTGAACCACCAGTGGTCTAACAGCGCTAACCTTTACAACAGTACCACGTACAGAGACTAGGCTGTCTGTCAACTCAACAGAGGATACATTATATTAAATTGACAAGATCAGAATGCCATATCCACAAAACATGGCATTTAAAAGCAGAACTGGAAGAGCTTTTATTCAACACTTTACCAATATAAGCTGCTTTCAGGTTCCTCAAAGCAATCATAGATTCAGGGAAGTTGTGAAGACGGACATTAATCTTTGCATGATGCACTAACTTGCTTTTCTCCTCAAAAGGCATGACCTGCATCAAAAGAATAACATGTCAATAACAGAAAACGGGTAAAAGTAAGAGTATGTTCAACGCCGTAATTAGCATATAACTGAAATTCTAGAGATACACTGAACCTTATGAATGGCAGCAGCTATGCATAAAAGTGCTTCTTTGGGGTGATCTTCCAGATTAGCATAGAAAGACTCAATCTGACATATTTTCCTGAACTCTTGTAGGTTAAGCGATAAACAGAATACGCCATCTTCATCCTTCACCTATTCAGATCCATGAACACAGAATATCTTCAACACAAGAGATGTAGGAAAAATCAATTCAAGTATGTCTAATATAAAGGATACGAATTAACATAAAAAGCAACAGGACTCAATATGCAATTTGTTTTGTTTTCAAAAACACAGTTACTTAGCAATCAACAAAGAATCTTCAACACAAGAGATGTAGGAGAAATCAAGTTTCTTAACCATTCAAGTATGTATAATATAAAGGATATGAATTAACATAAAAAGCAACAGGAATTAATATGCAATTTTCGTTTTCAAAAACACGGTTACTCGGGTAGCAATCAACAAAAAACCCAAAAAAAAAGAACTATGCTTCTTGAAGTGGCCATAAAGGGTCCGCCTCCGCACAGAGCTTAGAGTTCTAAAATTGGCCACTATGCAATGCAAAAAAACACTTCGTTAGCCGTTGAGGTCACCATAACGTAATGGTCGGTAATGTCAAAAGAGCATTTTAAGACGATACCACAACCGCACTCTTTCTAGGACTTCAATCCACTGGGAAACAACTCACTACGAATAGCCGTAGCCCCACTGAAAGACAAAACGGCGAAAGAATGGAATGAAAACTACAAGAGATACACTTTCTCACTGATGTTGAGATCATATTACCAATTCCACTATTCACAAATAGCCTAACGATAGAGTGACGTGGGCTTATGATACATGGGAATACTCTGAGTACCAAATACTTACATATTTACATATTTACAATGTCTTCTTTTGTTTCTTCTTATTCATATTTAGTATTTACAATGCTTATATTTAAAATTAAGAAAATTACATCCCACATTTTAAGATTGCCACCAATTGATAGTCACAAGATCATTAAGGCTGTGATTCGCTTAACGAACTTTATTGAAATAAACTGAACTTAACAGAAGTGGAATGAATTATTAAAATAATGAAAATAAAACTAAACGCTTAACTGAAATGAACTGAACTAGAAATAAATAAATTGAACTTCAATGGGAAAAAACGAACTTAATTAACTATACTTTTCGGTTCAATTACGGAATTTAAAAATAAAATAAAAGAGAGAAAATTGAAACCTGGGAAACGACGAGTTGGCCGCGAGGAGTGGCGAAGAAGCAAGCGAGTTTAGTGATGAGAAGGGAACGCCAGTCTTGGGATTCGAAATTATTATTATTAGTATTAGACAATTCATTTTCGGGGAAATATATTGGCCATATTTCCACTAGGTCGCAGTAGGTGGTGGGGTTGTTGTTGTTGCTGCTGCCTCTGCCTCTTTGCACTTGCATCATCATTTTGGGGAAGGGGAGGGAGAGGGGCGGTTGGGTTTGGTTGTATATAGTGTTGTTAGTGTGGTGTACTCTGCTTTCTCTCTCCTCCTCTCTTGCCCCCTTTTCAAGAGCACTGCTGTGGCGGGAATGGGAAAAGGAGTAGCATTTGTAGTAGCGCCGTGTCAGATTTCATTTTAGAAATTTAACATTGTGGGTGCCTGAGGTTTAGCATAATATCAGTTTGGGTAACTGAGTTTTGCAATATATCAGTTTGGGTGCCTAAGTTTTTATCCAAGTTATCATTTTAGGTGTTTGACCATTTTCTGTTAACCTTGACCGTTAAGTTGAGGATAAAAAGGTAATTTAACCTCTCATTGACCCCTAACATTTTAGGTTTACCTACCTTTTATTTCCATTCTATTGTTTTCCTGTACGTAACATTTTAGGTTTACCTAACATTTTAGGTTTACAACATTATTATCTAGTACAACATATCCCACATCCATCGCCACTTCTCAAATTAAGCTTGCTTCCCTCTCCGTAGCCTTCGTCATTATCAACAGTACAACACCCAAAGTCTTATAGCCCAATATACACAACCGCCCAAATAGACACCACAACCACCCCGTATGAATCACATGCCACCACATAAAATTTCAATCAACACTCATCCTTTCTTTTGTGATACATACCTTCACAATCATTACCCAGCTGCACCAGGCCACAATACGACGTCCACTACCGCACCAACCACTGTCAACTGGGGAATGATGGTGGTGACAACTGACAAGTTTCAAGCCGTTGCCTTTCCCCGGCACGGCATGTCTCTTCCCTAGACTCTTCTTCAACCTCACCACCCAAGTCAAGCCGTCCATGCCGGGCCAAACACCACTGACCTCCCACTACACTCGGATCTGTTTCTCTCTTTCTTCCCTTAGCCAGATAATACAAAGAGACAAAACGGGTCGTGGGTCAAAAACACCCAAAAAGGGTCGTGGGTCAAAAACACCCAAAAACGGGTCGAATAACCAAATGATAGGCAAGGACCACGTTGTTGCCCGCGTGAAATCTAGACGGATTCGCCCATCACGGTGGCGCTCCGTGCTGTTCTGTCCAGTCGCCCCACCTTGTGTGGATGTCGGTTCAAATAAAAACGGGTCACAACCGACCCGAATCGAAAGAGAGGTAGGAGACAGAGTGCGCGAGCTGGGTCCACTAGGAAAGACACAGACCACGACGCCCGACAATTGTTGGCGGTCGTCGACGACGTCGTGGACGTGGGGCTCTGCTCGCGCAAGTCCCCCTTATTTAAAATTTAGATTCTAATTTAAACTTTTTGATGACTGAATACAAAGGCAAAGACAATCTGATTGACTGGCAATTATTGATGTATTGTTGTAGGTATGAATTTTTTTTTTCTTTTTTTTGTTGGCGATAATACAAATCAGATGAATAATGTGTGATTGGAGGTGATAAACGGTGAGGTTGGTGGGAAAGAGAGAGAGGAAAAAGTGGGTCTTGCTTTAAAAAAAATTAGTTGGATTTTGAGTAAGGGCAAGGGTAAAAGGGGTATTACACTTCAAAATTGTAAAAAAGGTGTGACACAACCTGAATTTAACGGTAAAATCTAACAGATTATGGTTAAACAACTAAAATGATTACAGAAGTAAAAACACATGCACCCAAATTGATATATTTCAAAACTCAGGTACCCAAACTGATATTAGGCTAAATCTCAGGCACCCAAAATGTTAAATTTCCTTCATTTTAGGCCAAATTGTTACTGACTTTGTATCACCACCCCAAATAAGTCATTATTAGTTAGAACATCCCAATAAATCCAAAATGTGTTGTCTAGACACCCCAAATTTTAATTTCGATCAAAAGTTAAAGTGAACTTCCCGTTCTGCCCATGAGTAGTTACACGTGCACAATGTATACATTTCACTCTTTAATTATTTTTCTTTTTTCTCATTTCAACTCCCATTCCTCTTATTTTTTCTTTTAATCTCTTTCATTAGCATCGGATTATCATCTTCATCACACAACTTACACCTCCATCACTCTCTCCTCCATGTCCGCAGTTGACCTATAAATATAATTGGCACCAAATTTAATTAATTAGTGTTTATTATTAAATATTTAAACTAAAAAGGGAAATTTGTTTATAACAAATGTTTTGATGCTTAAAAAGGGCAAAAAATATTAAAATTGGGATTGGGGTTTTTATGTACATGTGAAAATGCAATTATTCATGCAATGTGGATAATATTTGTGCTTGAGGAGGAGAGCACAATGAAGTATAATGGGGAGCAGGGAAATTATGAGGGGAGAACGAGGAGAGAATGAAGTACAATTGATGAGTGATGGAGCCTAAATGATTGGGAGGGCGGAAACATGTTTTTTTTTGGAGGAAAATTTGTGGGAAAATGGCCACTCTATTTGGTGTGCGCTTGTAACATCCTAGGGGCAAAATGGGAAGCTTACCTTGGCTTTCCATCGAAATTTGAAATCTGGGGTGTCTAGACAACATTTTTTGGGTTTATTGGGGTGTTATAACTAATAGTGACTTTGTTGGGGTGTTGATACAAAGTCAGTAACTTATTAGGGGTGTATCAACATTTGGCCTTCATTTTAATAGGAGAATGAACTACTACAACTTTGGGCTATTTGTCAAAAACTACCTAGAAAGTAATTTTTTGTAAGAAACTACTTACAAAGAACAAAAACTTTGTGAAACTGCCTAAAAAGACGATAATACCCTTGTCCATAATCACGTGCCTCACAAGTTTGTTTTTTCCTTTCTTTTCTCCTTTCAATTTTTTTAACAAAATTATATTTTAAATTCCAAAGTTGTGTTTGTGCTCTCTTCTCTCAATTGAATTTCTTTCTCCATAATAAAGAAACCTCACTTACATTTAGTAAGGGTATGATGGTCTTTTTAGACCCTTTGACCAAGGTATTGCTCTTTATATGTAGTTTCTTACAAAAACAAACTTTTTAGATAGCTTCATGCAAATAGGGCCAAAGTTAAAGGTAGTTTCATACAAAAAAATTCGGATTGGTTCGATTTGGGGATTGCTAGGCTGACCAAGTAGATCAACTGCCTACAAAGTTGAAAGAATTATCTCTATCTTTCAACTTTAGGCGATTATGGGCTATAGCAAAATGGCTATGAAAACCTTCCAATATTTCTTATTTTTGGTGAAGTTGTTGGAAGTCAATACTTCAATGCAGCAATTGGTCAATCTCGGAAACAACCTCTCTGTTTTCTTAAACAGGGGTATGGTTGCGTACATCCTGACCGTGAGTACCCACATTGAATGGGGATTACACTCGGTTGTTGTTGTTGTTGTAGGTTGACCAAGTGGGTCGTTAACTTGGTAGCAAAAATTACCCTCATCTCTCTTAATTTAACAAATTAATCTATTTATTTCTAGAAAGAGATAGATAAAAAATTATGTGGGTCATTGACCCGTAGGGTCACACAAGTCTTTTTCGTTCGATTCTGTTCTTGGGTTTGAACTTTGAACGAACGTTTGACTGTTTGAGTGTTCCATTACATCCATCCTAATTCCTATGTATACAAAATTCGGGCGGACTGATCGGGTTCAGGTCGAGTCATTACAAATTTAAATTATAAGTTTTTGATCAGATCAGTTACGGGTCGATTATTTTTTGGGTCGGGTTATCTCATCTTGACTTGATCATGGATTTATAGGTCCAAAATTTAGAGATGTGGAAATCATCCTCTCAATGCTCCTCTTGAGATTTGAACACCTATATTGCGTGGTTGGCGGCGCGGACATGGCGACAAAAGGAAAAATTGGAAAGACCTTGCAAGAAACCAACACATATAGGAGATTCACAGTGTCACGCAAGAACTATACAAAACTGCAACTGCTCTGCACAAATCAGATGACAACATACTCCACAAAAAAACGTGAACAAGTGGAATCAACCTTTCACCTGTAAAAGAAATACTTCGTACGTCTCTCTAGAGAAACTCTAGATACAATACAGAGTTTGCCAATTTTCATCATTGAAATTGAGCCTTCACAATAGAAAAATTAAACGGAGAAATTTAATAGAGACACACAATCAACGATATTCATGACAATTGTTGCGGGGGTTTTTCGCTCCAGGAAGGCTTTGACGTTGATCAAGACGGACTTGCGGTAGACCTGCGTACAAAACGAATATGTAAACTAGCCCCGGGGGTGTTTTCAGGGAAACCCCCTCCGACGCTCAAGTTAGCGATTTGTAGGAGGAAAAGAGAGTAATGTGTTTGTGTATTTAGGGTTGAATGTGTTACCTCTGTTCGTGGGTCAAGATGGTATATATAGTACTCTCACGAGGATACGAGCCAAAGTAGGTCTTCTCAATGTGACTTCTTTTCGGAGATCTCGTAGAAAATATACAACTAACTTTTGGGAAGAAAAGTATTTCTTCGCTCAAATTATGGAAGGAAAATATATTCCATATACGAGATATATTTTCTTCCTTGTAACGCTAGATTACGCCCCCACGAATAGAGCTGAATATATTCATACTTGCTCCCAAGTTTCGTAATTTAATAGTATCATTCACGGGGTAAATTATTCCGCCGACTAGTCAGCCCAATATAGACTGACGTCAACAAACCTCAAGTCGAATTTGTTAGCGGACTCACGTGTGAATGACCGAGCAAAAAGTAGCACCAAGTTGATAAAAAATTCAGAGCGAACAAAAATCAGTCCAAACAAAAAGATGCTAAGGGAAAAAAATCAAATCAAACGAAAATAATCAGACCGAGCAAAACAGTGCTGAAGATAAAAGTCAGACCGAACCGATCAAAATTATATCAAGCTGAGTAAAAGTCCGAACGAACAGAATAAAACTTTGGCACATACAAAAATAAAAAATGGAGATAGATGAATGGTGCCGAGCAGAAATAGGAAGCCAAGTCAACTGTGAAGTAAATGAAGTGGTTCAAAGTTTGCCTCGGCAAAATTAAACGAGCGAAGGCGAACAATCACTAAATGACTAAAAACTTCATTCAACATCAGATGCCAAAAAAAAGATAAAATAAACTAAAATAAAATAAACACAAAGTCAAAATAAAGGAGACATAGAGCCTACATACCAGACTTTCTAACTCAGAGAATATATACAGAGGAAAGAAACGATAAACCTCCCTCCTCCATTAAAAAGATTATGGTGAGTTCTTGCACATGCCCAAACTTGTAGCATCTTCCACCTCCAAAGGAATTACACTCCAACGGCACATTATTATTTGATCAGAGATAAAGACCAGATCCCACTATATTGTGGGAACTTTTACTCAGGGAACGCTTTGACGTTGATCAAGACGAACTCGCAATGGACCTGCGTACAAAAGGAAACGTAAACTGGCCCTGGGGGTGTTTTCAGGGAAACCCCCTCTGAAGCCCAAGTTAGTGAATTGTACGAGGACGAAGAGAATAATGTGTTTGTGTGTTTAGGGTTGAATGTGTTACCTCTGTTCGTGGGTCAAGGTGGTATATATAGCACCCTTACGAGAATCCGAGCCAAAGTAGGTCTTCTCAACGTGACTTCTTTCCAGAGATCTCGTAGAAAAGATACAACTAGCTTTTGGGAAGAAAAATATTCCTTCGCTCAAATTACGGAAGGAAAATATATACGAGATATATTTTCTTCCTTATAACGCTAGATTACGCCTACACGAATAGAGCTGAATATATTCATACTTGCTCCCCAAGCTTCGTAATTTAATAGTATCATTCACGGGGTAAATTATTCCGCCGACTAGTCAGCCCAATATAGACTAACGTCAACAA
>ONZK01002625.1:41929-67563 GCA_900322385.1 Pharnaceum exiguum | reverse complement strand
CCTAAAATATCAACCCAAATTGACCGAACCAAAAAAAAAACGAATCCGAAAACCAGACCGACCGACGTGATTGCCATGTTTGATTATGGGTTTAAAATATTAAAAGGGTTTGAACTGAGTTTTTTTGGGATTAATATAAAGAATAATATCAAAAATATAAAATTTGACGAAATAGATAACGGCGTTTTCTTTCCGGCCATTATTCTCAAGTAGCGAATATTGACGGCTACTAATACCCAAGTAGGGATTATTCCCGGCTATTTCTCATGTAGGGATTATTTTGGGTAAATCGCTCCAAGTAGTGATTATTCTGGGTAAACCGACCCGATTGGGCCCGATCCGACCCGACTTAGTTGAAACTAAACCAATATGGATTGATATAAACTTATATTCTCAATCAATTGATATATATTGGACTAAAGTAATATTCATTAAAACTAGAAAATATACCATTTGGGGTACCTAACTTATAGCATAATACCAAGTTGGTACTCTCTTTTTTCAATATTCTAAAATAGATACCAGAGTAATTTTAGATTGTACCAATTTTAGGTACCGCGCTGGTTTTCGTTATAGAAAATCGTGAAAATTGACATTATTTTTATCATTTTAGTATTCAAGTTTGTCTGTGATGTACTTTCCATCCTTAACTTATTTAAAGAACAGAAGTTTAATTAATTCAGAAAACAATTCCCCCTAAGATCCCCTTACTTAGTAAAAGAACAAAAACCTAGAATTTTGTTTTCTTTTTCATTATAATTCATTTTTTTTATATTGTTAGGGAGGATAATTGCATTTCCGACAAATTGGGATGCTAAAATGATCAAAATAGGGTCGATTTTCACGAATTTATGTAACGGAACCAGTGAGGTACCTAAGATGGTACAATCTGGATAACTCAAGTATCTATTTTGGAATATTGAAAAAAGAGGGTACCAACTTATTATAATGGTATAAGTCAGGTACTCAAAATGGTATATTTCCAAAATCAATATGTATATATATATATATATAATTAAACTTATTATTGAATTGAGGTTGAATATAACGTGAATTGAACTAAGATAACGATTAATTCATTAGAGTGATGAATTAGACTTGGATACCAAATCTATTTACAAGATCATGAACTAATCTAATCTTAATTGACATTGAACCAATATGGATTGAAATAAACTTATGTACTCAATCAATTGATATATATATTGGACTAAAGTAATCTTCATTAAAACTAAATCAATATGGAATTAAACTAAGTACTGAATAAACTTAATAATGAATTCGTAATGTGGTGTTTTTGTGTAATCATATCGGGTTTAGGTGAATTTGAGTCTAGTATGTTCGGTTTGGGTCATATATTGATGCGTGAAAACCTTGATGGTTAACTCGCAGTTTGGAGGGAACTGGGTGGGTAACGGGGAAACTGGGTTAAACAAACGAAAAGACAATATTTTTGGGTTTAATTTTTATATTTATTGTGTAGCGGAAATAAAAGATAGTAGATCTTCTCTTTAATTTGTAAAGGCTGAGCCACTAGAAGAAAAGAAGAAAACCACTTAACTCTATAAAGGCTAGGCCACCAAGAATTGTGATTCCCCTTGGTTAGCAACCACCAACAACACAAACACACAAGTTTGAGCCGAAAATTGTATTCTCATTCACAATTTCTTTAAATTTTTAACTAACTACAAAGACTCTTAATATATACTAAAGAAAAGAAAAGAAATCTCACAAGAAATAAGACTCCTACGAAATTATGGAAACTGACAAATAAGGGAACTAGGTTTCCTGACAGAATTAGGAAACAAACTGCCTTATTCCCCAAGTAGAACAAATTACTTTCCTAACTAAACTCGACAACCACTTTTCCTTATTCTAATCTTAACCAGTTAAGGAATGACTAGAAAGCAGAAAAATACATTATTGTCTGAGGAAATAAAATAAAGATACTTATGACAAAATAAATTCATCAAGAATATCTCGGATCTCTTGCCTAAGCAATCCAGCCAACCTAGTAACTGCTTGAACTTGGTTCCTCCAAACTCAGCAATTTTCAAGAACTCGACCTTGTTCCTCATGCCTGATGCTACGCATCATATACTCATATGCTTTTAGATTTGGGTAGGTTTTGGGTTCACGTTCGGGTCGGGTTCAAGTTTGGGTCGGGTCGGCTGTGTTTTGGGTCACTAAAT
The DNA here is from genome assembly GCA_900322385.1 of Pharnaceum exiguum. Lineage (NCBI taxonomy): Eukaryota > Viridiplantae > Streptophyta > Magnoliopsida > Caryophyllales > Molluginaceae > Pharnaceum > Pharnaceum exiguum. Next base: position 65,371 of record ONZK01002625.1, on the reverse strand, counting down.
TCGGGTTGATTTGGGTTTCGATTAATATCTGGGTCGGGTTAAATCGGGTTCAGTTTCGGTTAAAATTGGATATGAGCCAAAATCGGGTTGGGCTTAATTGAGTTGGTTCAGCTCGGTTCGGGTCAAGTCGGATTCGTTCAAAATTGGGTCTACACAATCGTTTTTAATCGGGTTCGGGTTAATCGGGTCGATCGAGTTATCGGTCCTGGGTCAGATTTGTCAGGTCTAGCTACCACCCCTAACCCTGTAGACTGTAGTCTTAATATCTTGCTAACCACCCTTTGCCTCAATAATCAGATCGAGCTCACCAAACCTTATCAAAATTTTGGCAAGATGTCTCCCGATGAGGATCAAGGGAACAAAGAAAAATTTGCTAGTCAAGTGCTGATAGAATCAGCAATTTACCGCCAAATGTAACACAACACAAATTGGAGTGTTGCGTATCTTTGGTACATGCAGTTAGAACGAGTATCTTATCAAGATACTGGAGATATAAATGGGTTTTGGTTTCTCATCTTATACTAGATGAATATTTTTTTCTCTCTGCGCACTGGAAGTTCAAAAGCTTGGTACAACAAGCAAGCCATTCACCAGCATATCTTCAAGTTGTTAACAATGTTCTTCTTTGGCATATTGGGCCAATTCATAAGTTTTACCTCTGCAGCCCTCAAATTCATACTTGTGAAAGATGCAAAATAAGTTCGCAATGGGGGAGCCCAAGAAGTTGAAAAATGGCTTGAGAAGTAACCATTCCGATGATTGCCATCTGAATATACTAGTTCATAACCTGTGCATGGCATGTGTGCATTGTGTATCATCAATTAAATTTGAATAATATTAAAATTGTATAACTATGTTGTGATGATTTAAATATGGAGTAGCAGTTTAAGTGAATAATATTACAGTTGTGACTATTTCTATGCAATTTAATTTGTATTGTTTTCATCAAGACTGACTCAACGAATGATTAATCTCTACCTTTAAAGGAATAGGAAAAGAACCATCCAATTAATGTTTTATGAAAAACTTATAATAATAAATTTATAGTGTTTCCAAGACTGAATCAATTTATGAGATGTACCTACTGATTATTTTGAAAACCGTATATTGCTCTCTTTCACTTCTGATGCAAACTAAGCTGCTTTGGCATGTAAAAAAAAAAAGCTGAACTAACTAACTATTTGTTAAGTGCTAAATTACTCATATTATTTCCATTTAATACATTAGGATTTGAGCTATATTTCATATCTATATGATCTTATTATGAATATTTTGTGCCCCCCTTGTGGCAGACAATACCACCTGTTCAACACCATACCTGCTGCAAGCAAGGAGAAGAAAGTTGAAGACAAAGTACAAGATCCGAAATACAAGTGTTCTTGAGTCTGAGAAGATGTTCCTTAGCCTATTCCTCAGCCTATTCCTCGGCCTGTTCCTCACAGATACGAATTTGTCAATGACTTTTTCCTTCTTTTATTTCTTTTGTTTGTATTGTAGTATGTTTGGCTAGATTTTTTATGCTTAGTAACTATTAGTTTGAAGCCATTTTATTAGTTTATGAGACAAGATTATTTGTTCTTAATTAATTGCAATTGTTCTTTCAAGAATCTATGTTTGATCTATGTTTTCACGTTGCATGGTTGATGGTTTAGCTAGTTAGGTGCGTAACTAGTTAGTACAATCGGATATCTATTGCTAGTTAAGTTGTTTGGCGATATAAAACTGAATGAGTTAACACCAAGTGGCAATCAATTGTTGGTAGGATATGCATAAATTCTATTTTTCAATATTGGTGATTCATAGTCTAGGTTGAATCAACTCGCTGGTGATGCTTGACTGTCTAGGATTGGTGAGGTCTTTCTAAATCTTAATGCTATCAGTGAGTTGAATCTTCAGTGCGCTAGGGCAGTGGGTTGTTCATATGGTTAGGGTTACTATTAGGGCTAGTCCAGGTCTAACTAAACATAAGGAAAGATAGGGAATCGCCGCTAGTGGAGGGTTTGACAGTCAATCTATTTGATATGCAATTGCATGTGTCTATAATTGAATGAATTACATGGTGGATTTCTATTATGTTATTGAGTATGTGTCTTTTCATAGTTTATTCATCTTTAGTTAGTTGTTCCTTAGTTTGTTCCTTAGATTTAGTTAGTCATCACGTCAATCTCCACAAAACGCCCCTTTACGTTTGTTTATTTGTGTTGTTATTTTTGAGTCAGGAACAGTAGCTTGTTCGTCAGTCAGTTTCTTAAGTTACAGTCTAGTTGTGTTAGTAATTGTTTATATTATTTTGGTTTCGTAATCTATTATAGAGCTAGAATTGTCCTAAAATTTACATATAAAGAGCAACAAACTTTCTCTGTTGGATCGACCTCTAATTATCCTATATTTAGTTAATTTATATTAGGGTCTAATTTGATCTGTAACGACAACGCATCAGTATCCACCACACGTACGTACCAATTTCATTGTGCCATTTCAAACTTTTTTGGATTTTGAAGGGTCGGTTACTTACCATTTTCTCTCTCCGGTTGTGTTGAATCAAACATTTTTAAGTCGACTACCTGAGCATGTTATTCCTAAGTACAAGGGGAAGAAAGCCTTAATGTACTTTGAAATAATATATACTCAAACATTACAAATCCAGTAGTACTAGTTGAATCAGTCAAGAAAATTTGGAGCTTGTATCTGTTAAAAGACCATACTGAATATTATTTGATGTTCCTAGTATCATTTTATAAAGACCATACTGAATATTATTTGATATTCCTAGTATCATTTTATAATAATATCGCAACTATATGACATTAAGTCATTTATATATGAACTAGGTATAACCCGTGTCAAAGCACGGGGTTATTATTTTGAATTTATGTAATATGGATAATCTTGACTGAGATACATGGTGAAAACATTTTTCAAAGTTAGGGGATAATTGTTATTGAAATATGTTTTACTGCTTGGTAAGCGTTCCATGTTACTGTACCCTGTAAAATATTGACAGACGCTGCAAGTGCATTGTAACTCTAATTTACAAACCTCAAAAAGACTTGACGTTATATAACAATTACAGAGGTGAAATATGCAGATCGATCGTTGGAAGAGATGGTTCATATAGAGTGATCGAACTGGTTAGGTTGGATTTACGAGGATATCTGCTGGATATACTCCACTGGTTGATCACTTCACCACTTAGGATTTCGTACTGTTTGTACACATTATACACATAATAGATAAGCGTACAATTAATGAGACCTTATCAAAAAACGACATTGATAGGTACTCTTCACATTTTTCATTGAATCATCCGGGAAAACATTGGAGAAAAGTGACAAAATACTCAATTCCTTTGTTTCGTTAAGGTAATTATAGAAGTAACTGCTCATAGCAAAGGTACATGCTAGATCGACTCTAGACCAAAAAACTAGTTCTCGTCGACGTCGTCGTTGTGGCTTGCGACACTTATCTCCTTCTACTTAATATCCTACTCTATCTTTTCCCGGCTCTCACTTATCACTCGGTACCAAGATGTTAAAAAATGAATCTTTAAGTTACTGTCCAGAAAGTCCTAAAACTAATCATGTTAAAATAAACGATTTGTATAAATTGATCCCTTTGGAATTAGTCAATGCAAGTTTTACTATAAGTCACCAAGACGTTAAGAAACCAACTCCAATTGGTTTTATCCAAGAAAGGCTTGATATGAAATTAATGTGAATTTTTAAATATGGGTCAGATTCACCTAATTTTCCAGTTTAGACAGTTTTACAAGAAACAAAGTTTGATTTTATTATGATATTAAATAGACTTTAGAATTTATGAAATTTGGCATATACCCACCTAATGATGTATAGTAAGTGTCACATTAATCTTGGGCTAAATGGAGCTCACCTCCAAAATGTCATTTTAATCACCCACTTAATTAAACTATAAAAAAATGAATTTAATTTTAATTAACTGTTTTTAAATATTAAACCAACTCAATTAGCCATGAATTTGGTAAATACAAATCTAATGATATTTACTAAATGTCATACTAATTTTGATTTCGGAATTAATTTAATTTAATTTCCCCTTATCTAAATGAAACAAAAAAAGGAGTTTAGCTTTAATAAATTATAATTAGTTATTGAACCATCTCAATTAGTTATAAATTTGGTAAATATCAACCTAATGATATTTACTAAATGTCATATTAATTTTACATTAATCGGAGTTAATTAGCTTAATTTCCTTTTATAACCTTTTCAAAAATCAAATAAAAACAAGTCAATTTCACATTTTCCTAATTAAAATTAATTTTGCAAAGGTTAAGCCTAAGCCCTTATTTTTCTTTAATCAAGTCTCAATTAATATCAAGCGAAGTCAAGGACGAATCAAGATCAAATTAGTACTAATCAATGGAACATTAGCACTAATCACTCCCGAAGACCACTAACCAAGAGTGGAGATGAAGATTTGATTAGGATTAGTACTTCGGATTTTTTTATTCCAACTTAAATTGTTAACTTGAAGTCGGACCTTTTCCGTGTACTTTATCAATGTAAAATTTTACACCGAAAATGTAAGACCATTTTGATCTGAGGCTATTAATGAAAATTATTTATATCTTCTGTGCGATTTAAATAACAACTCGGTTATTAAAATAAACCCTCGCTTAAACAATATTAACCGGGCCCTTCATATGCATGCTTCATTAGATTAGGAGCGACTTGCTACTTACACACGGCATGACCTAATTTCAAGCTCGAGAATTAGACACTTACCATTCCCTCTTAAGCTCACGATTTCAATCCACTAATACCAAGTGGTGCGATTTCAGATGAGAATAAGAATGAATTGTAAGTCATCTACTCTTGTTTGATTTGGGGCCATCCGAAGGGCCTTATATCAATTATGGAATCCACTTTCGAACACGACCACCAAACTACTTCAAACACATCCATTATTTCCAAACACATTTCATTCAAACCCCATATGAACCAAATTGAAAGAGCTATTGCCATACTCTCCAAACAAATCAATCGATCCCATAAAATTTTACCTTAAAAAGCAACTTGACATGGGAACGACAAACCCCTTCTACTTGTAATTTAAACCAGAGCCTCAACCAAAATGGTTACCGACAAGTCCCAAGAGGTTTACACTCAAACCCACATCACTTCAATCGATTCGATTTGCCAAAGCAAACTATGCCAATTAACCTTCCTTTTTGGTTAATATGATGATCACAATCACCATTACTACCTAAGTGGATCCCCTTTAATTAAGATAGGGCCCTTTGGTAGAACTACGTAGGACTTTGATTATTATTGAACGACCAATTCAATAAGATACGTAGTGCAGTTCCAAGTCCGCCATGTGTAAATAGCAAGTTGGTTCTACCTCGTTAATTTTATTTTGTGCTATATGACTAAGTGTGCGAAATTGTGCTTATTAACGTGTTTATTTAAACCCAACTGTGGAAAACTCTATATGGATATGACACATTAGTACGAGCCCATACTTAGTATGGACACGGAGACGAGTACTCTTACGTTCGCACCCTCTAACCTAGACCCTTACCCATTTATCTGGTTCGCATGACTAGTTAATTCGAGATTGGTCTTGAAGTTGTTACGGAGTTAACTTTCAGTCTTCTAATTAAACTTCTTTGGGATTATTAATTACGTGGCCACCCCGTCTGAAACCGTTCCCTACTCGGTTATAAGTATGGTGGCGACTGCAAGTCTTTTCAATGGATTAACCATTCCCGTGGGTGTATTTCTTCAGAAATACGTACATCTCCACGATTCAACATGTATAAATACTCTGGTATTGTATTCGGAGAATCTGGGCCCCATAGCCGTGGCTTAGTAATTTTGTATGAAAAAAAAATAAAACTAAGATTGAAATATTTACCTTGTATTATTGTCCATCAAAACCATCTATGTTGTTGCGTAAAGATCTATATACCACTTTTCAGTAACCCTAACCCTAATACTATCCTTTTTATTATATGTAGAAAGTTGTAAAGATTAACTACAGCCATATTATGTCAACTTGTCAATTAATCAGATTATATCAATAATAATTAGGCCTAGCAAATAATACTGTGTGAAGGTGCAAAAAAAAACGAGTGGAAATGAGTCTTATTTATAGGCACAATTAATGAGGTTAACCATAATGATACATGTTTTAAGCGGGATTAAAAATTCAAATTTGAAAATTTGAAATTAAAATGACTAATCTGATAAAATTAGGGACATTAAATAAATGTCTATGCATTTTAATTTGTATTATTTACAAGACTGACTCAATGAATGATTAAACTATGCCTAGAAAGGAATACAAAAAGAACCATCCAATTAATGTTTCCCAAACTGAATCAATTTATGAGATGTACCTACCGATTATTTTGAAAAGCGCATATTGGTCTCTTTTACTTCTGATGTCAACTAAGTTTCTTTGCCACGTCAATATGTATCGATTTCATTTTGCCATTTTAAACTTTTTTGGATTTTGAGGGGGCAGTTACTTACCTTTTTATCTCTCGGATGTTTGATTTATAATAACATAGATAAGTGGATGTTGAACACTACGGTATCGACACGTGGACATCCACATAGGTTACATGTCATCGTCATGTCATCTTCTTCATCCATGTTAGCCCTGACTTTAATTAGTTCACACTATGTCTTTTGCAATTGAATTTTAAGTCAATGTATACACGCCCTCAATTAATTACTTTACACTATGTCTTTTACAATTCAGTTTTAAGTGAATGTATCCACTTAATGTAGGCTACATGTAATATGGACTATGTCTTTTACAATTCAATTTTAGGTGAATGTATCCACTTAATGTAGTTCACATGCATGTAATTTTAGTGTTCACACTCTTTTACAGATTAATTTTAAGTGAATGTGTCCACTTAATGTAGTTCACATGTAATATTAGTGTTCACACTTTGTCTTTTACTATTCAATTTTAAGTGAATGTATACACTTAATGTAGTTCACATGTTATATTAGTTTACACTTTATCTTTTACAATTTAATTTGAACTTAATGTATCCACTTAATGTAGTTCACATGTAATAGTTTATTAAAACACTACACATTCAATTGGGCCATATGTGTATGAATACAATATACTAGAAGCTAAAGAACTCAACACTTTGGATCAATATCTAGTGGGTCGATCACTTCTTGTTCTCCACTTTTCTACGTACTTTGAAGATTAAACACCACCCTTCAAAGAAATTGTTAGAGAAATGACATTGAACCTCATTAAGTATATATTTATTTCAGTATCAAAGATTCAATGTGCCATATTTAGTGGTCAATTCATCCAAATTCAATGGGCCATATTTATCAAAAAAATAAATCGATTGTCAAACCTTAAAGTTAGTGATACGATATAAACTTAGAAATATACTTGGTGATTTCAGTCCAAAAACATTCCAACAACTAAATATTCTAACAAAAAGAATGTCAACATCTAGGGATCTCATATTTCACCTATAAAATTTCAATATTATGTTGTTCATTATTTTTACTAATCATTATAATTTTGCGATTTCTAATGTTAGGCGAGGATTTGCGAGAAATTGTGACAAAATTTGCTTCATCAATCAACTAACTAGGATAATGATAAGCATTGTTTGAAAGTTGGAGTATCAAGTTTATGTGATGTTATTAACCCCCGTAATTGCAATTTTGTGTTCTCTTATTTTAGGCTATGATTTGCAATATATTGTAAGAAATTTTTCTTCCTCAATCGAAATATAGAAATAGATACCTGGATTAGTTCATCACACGGGTAGAAGGGAAACCGTTGTATTGGCATGTATCACATGAGCACAGTATAAGGGAAGACGTTATTTTATTAACGTGTGTACTATATGTAATTTTATATTGAAAAATATATGGTCCATGTCACAAAAAACAAGGACTATAAGCCTTTTCACAACGACAATGACCAACCTTTCGATTTATCCTACTTTTAAGGAGGAGCGTTGATTGACTGTATTTATGATTTTAATTAATCTTTTTTTTTAAATTCGGGAAAAAAAATCCAAAAAAAGATTTGATATTTTTTTAAAAATAATTATTTTTAATATATAACTAGTTTGTGTTTGGGGTGTAAGTTAACTTAGAAAACTGTTACTTTTGTACTGACTAATTAATGTATTTGTCAGTACAAAAATGTATGAGTTATGAGCGCAGTTGTCTTTTTTTTGTCGTAACTAATTATTTATTTTATCGGTACAAAAAGGGTACAAATTACTATAATAATATATACTTGTACTTTTATAGTTACAGAAACTAATATGAAGGTTAAATACTATTTTTTTCTCACATTTTTCATCTTTCGTCCGTATGAAAACGTGCTGATTTAAAATTCTCATAAAAAGACTTATTGTCGTTACTAATACGTACTTTTGTAGCCACAACGTATCTGAGCTTATCTTCGATTAAAGTCATATTTCGTCATTACAAAAATATATTATTGTCGGTACAAAATGTGTATAAATTTCCGAAATCCAGAGGTAGTACCAGCCAAACACGACCTTGCAAACAAATAATAAAAAAAAAATCACGTAAAAAAAAATTTGTCTATTATTTATCTGGGCAAAAGAAAAGTTAAATTAAAATAATAAATACAACTAAAGAAATGCTCCTCCTTAAAAATAGGACAAATCTAATGGCTAATAATTGTCCTTGTTTTTTGTGACAAGGACCATATATACACCCAATTTTATAGGGGAACTATTATTCATCTCTTATATATCTTCGTAACAACTCGATCTGTATTATTATAGTATATTTTTTACTAATGTATTAAAAACTTGAGTCAAGCCCGTGCATCGCACGGGCATGCACCTACTTATAGGTATATAAAAAGAAAAAATTGTCGTAACTCCTTGAGATTTTTTTCTAGAACCTAAACTCCTTGAGATTTGACTACATGTTTGTTTTTTCTAAAAAAAAGAGTATAAAATGGCCCACTCTGGCCAGTATGCGAAAAAGGAGGCGATTTTTTTTTCTACGAAGATTATCCATTTATATATGTGGGCATATTTTTTCGAAAATACGTATATTTCCCTTATTAAAAGTTTATAGGTATGTTGGTACCCGTATACAAAGAATCTAGGCCCCCCAACTATTAATAATACTTTTTTTGCTCTTAATATGTATTGGCATTTTGAGTTGAATTTGTGAATGTTGAATCTCTAGTTTAGTTACCACAAATTGCTCTTATTATAACAAACGGTTTATATGAAGTGTAGGAAAATTAGAATGAAAAGATAGACATGTTAATTAATAATTTATAAATATTGATTACAACCCCATATAATTTTAGTAATATAAAGACCTCCATTTAAACACTAAGTATAGGCATCATAAGCTGATATAAATAAAGTAAAATATTCCATCATTTTACCACGTAAAGTAAATTAACAACAAGTAGAAAAGATCAAGCTTAAGCTTGTGAAAAAATTTGTGTTCATACACAAATAAGCACACAAGTCTATATTTGAAATGGGTAGTAAACAAGTTTCATTGGTTTTAACCATTATGATTGTCATATTGCTTATATCACCACAAACAATGGCCGCAACATGGTGTTATAATAGATGTTATTACCCTTGCATTGTATTCAACCTAAAGTATAATGATGAGGAATGCAATGCATATTGTACAAAAGATTGTGAGTCTCCGCAAAGTCGTTCAATCCGAAGCTAGACTTAAAGAAGTTTTTGAGAGATGGCCAATAGCATCAACGGTCCTCACGAAATAATATTTTTATTATAAAAACTCTTAACTTCCAATATTACCCTACATTAGGGGGGAAAATAAGAAGAAGAGAAAACGAACTTGATGATGTATATGTAATGATTATTCCTATATAATTTGCGCGATAAATATTGTTGTTGATATGCCTAATGACATTTGAATATTTTTTTCACAAATCCTCTTGAAGTAGTTAAATATATAATTATTTCTTTCATTGTCTACTATTTATATTGTTTTGATAAGAAGTAATACTAGTACAAGTATAAGGTAGTATTTACGATCGACCCATAGCTTTTCTTAAGGTGGTTAATTCAAAATCTGAACCCTTCCATTTTACCTTCAAAAATATATCAGATCGAGTTCACCAAAGAAAATCAAAGTTTTGGCAAGATGTTTGATGATGAGGATCAAGGAAACATAGAACAAATGTTCCAATCAAGTGCTGATAGAATCAGTAATTTACCGCCAAATGTAACACATGTGGGAGTTTACTCCAAACTTAAGAGTTATAGCTCTTGAGCTTTATTAATTCTTTATTTATGGTGTGAGTTGAATGGTAATTAGTTACCATTATTTACCCTTCTATTCATTCTTGTTATTCATTGTTTTGTCGGATACAAATTTTATAACGGTCATTTTATATTTTATATAAAGCCCATAGTGGGACTGATTTTACAACAAGAAAAGCATTTGATCTTTCCCCTCTCTATATTCTCTCCTCTCTCTACTCTATTTGTGTATTTCAAAGTGGCCAGTGACAGTTTCCACTCCCCTACTCGGAGTGCACCGGGTCTAGTGGAAGAAGTGTTAACCCTGGGTCGGATCTCGTTGTACAATTGCACCGTAGAGGGGGTCAATCTGATTTAGTGCAGTGAATACACGGCACCTCAATTGTTTCGTTCGTGACTATTATGATCAGTTCGTGAGCCGTATTTAATTTAGTTTAATACAAAAAAAGTTTCTAATCCCTCTTATTTATACGTATTTGTAGATGCCTAGGCCCCGTCTCTAATAGGAGATCAGTAATCCCCGTCCGATCTAGATAAACCCGATTGTCCACCCGCTAGGTAGGTTTGAATGCTGATGTTTAGAGTCGCCGCCAATTTTATTTAAGTATAATTATTATTAGGAAACAATTGGAAAGCCTTTTTGTATTACTTATATTGCTATAGGCTATTGCGGAAATTTAAATGAAATGCCTCATGCAAGCCAACACTTACCTATATGGATGAATTTACCGACGGGACAGTTGGCAAGCATGGTTTTAACCAGAAAACTGTAGTGGTTCGGGGGAACATTTGTACCTCTACTAGACAATTAATTCGATTATATGCGCTTTAACCATACGATTGATTAAAGAACCTAAAACAATTATTATCTAATTTAGTCATCTTAAATTACATGCAATTTTGTCATTAGCCAAGTGTAAACGTACTACAAAATTCCATTATTAACACCTAAGGGTTAATTTACATGTTAGTGAGCACTCTACATATTTATAAGCTACATTGCATAATATGGGTGATAATTGATAAAACCGAATTGAAAAGGGTTAGTGCCTTCAGTACCTGAATCGGGGTCTATAGTAAGATTATCCAATGAACTAGTTGTATGCAACACAAGAGAAACAGGACGGGACTCGCCTAATAACTCCACAAATTAAACACGACTAGGGTGCAAGATTACGGGTGTATGAGTGCTAAATTATGCTAGGTTTGAGTAGTGTAAGGTGGAATTACCGCGGGACAAGGCTTAGAGGGGTGGTTTTGTGCTAAGCTAGGCTAGAGAGAGAAGGAATGAGTTCATCAAACTCGCCGTGTTTTGAAAGTCGAATGGAGAGGGGTATTTACAGTGTAGGGTTTCTTGGGGAAAAAGCCGGAAAAAAGAAAAGATAAAATCTCGCTGAGAAACCTGCGCCCGTGCGGGCCTCGCACACCACATGGCTGTGTTGTGCGCCGGGCGCACGTTTCGTGCGGGACCAGGATTCTTCCTGCTCCGTCCGTTTTGGATATGGCGCGTTTTGGGTTTTATCCGATAGAATTTTAGTGGTTGGATCGATTTGAACTCGGATTTGGATATAATTTCAGTTAATTCTTCCCCAAGAAACTAATTAATTAAATAATTAATTAATTTGGGAAAATCAGCTGATTTTATGTGGGCCGGGCAGACTTTATTGGACTAGGCTGACTTTATATGACTGTGTTTGACTAATTAATTGACTAATAACCATTAATAGGCTAAAATCAATCAATTTAAGGCCTTATATTGAAATATTATATATGGAAATGATCAGGAAGACGAGGTGAAGGTGATGGAAACGACTACTAATCTCGTTTCTCAAGATTTTAAAAATCCATCATTTAAAATAGCCTTAAAATAAATATTAAATGCAAGTTAGGTTTATATCATAAGGTGTGGTGAATACTCGTTATTAATACCGTACATACAGTATTTTTTACTATGTTCCAACAACACAACACAGACTAGCTAGAGTGCCTATCTTTGGTAAATGCAGTTAGAACGAGTATCTTATCAAGATGCTGGAGATATAAATGGGTTTCCGTTTCTCGTCTTGTTCTAGATGAATCTTTTTTCTCTCAGTGCACTGGAAGTTCAAACACATGGTACAACAAGCAAACCATTCGCCAGCATAAATCAATTTCCACTATGTCACTCCGGATAAATCAATTGCCACTGCCGAATTGAGCACGTGGATAGAGTGCATTTCTGCTAAGGGTGTCAAAGAAATCATTCTTCAAGATAATCGCCCTTCTATGAACATGCTGCCATCTTCTTTTTTCACTTTTCTAGACTTAACACACTTGTCCTTGCTTGACTGTGTTATTCATGTTAGGAATTTAGCTTCATAAAAACTTTAGACACACACGAGTTTGACTGGTGGTTTGGACCACCATAATTTCTTTATTAATGAATACAAACAACTACAATAAAACTTCTAATAACTACTATACTACTAACATAAACTGCTAATAATTGCTACCACACTGCTATGATCTTCCTTAGCTTTATCAACGTAAAAGCACTAAAACCGACCTTGGCTTTATGAACGGGAAAGCCCAAAACCATCACCTTCAAAACTGCATCTTCACTGCAATAGGGATATACTCCCCCTTAGGGCAAAGCCTCTTCCTCAAACTTCATCTTCTAAACCTGTTGTAGCTCTTTAGGGACAAAGCTATAAACCCATCTTCTATAATGAGACCTCTTCCAAGGTCCCGGGGACCAAGCCACTTTCTTTTATGTGTCTGCCTCAATATAATAGGCTCCTCAAAAGAAACCCTACTTCAATTAGGACTAGGAAATAATAATATTCTTCCTAATATTGTTATTTCCTAATACTACTCAAAGCCTGCACCGCCAACACAATATTCTTCTCTTTCTTTTACTCGGACGATTCCGTCTCCAAGTCTTCTCGGCAAAAATTCCAAACCACATTAGTATCTTTTTCTTTTATTTATGTTATGTTATCACTTTCTCACAATCTCCCCCTTCATGACACAAAATAATTCATCATCGAAACCCATTACGTACAATCACTTCGCGTGGCCTCACAATGTCTTCTTTATGCATTCCAAGTCCACCCTTCATATACTTCTTCACAATGCTAGCCCACTGCAGCATACTCAATTCTTCCACAATTTCAACCTTAATCTTTCCGCGCACAACCTCACTTAACTACAACTCGTACCTGCCAAACCTGTTATCTACACAACCACAACTTCACTTCAATGGGCCAAGTCCTCCTTCGATCTTCTTCCTCTCTAGTTTTCAGTCTTCTATAGGATCCACCACAAACCACGCTCTGATGCCAATTGTTAGGAATTTAGCTTTATAATAACTTCAGACACACACGAGTTTGACTAGTGGTTTGGACCACCACAACTTCTTTATTAATGACTGCAAACAACTACAATAAAACTGTTAATAACTACTATACTACTAACATAAACTGCTAATAACTTCTACCACACTGCTATGATTTTCTCTAGCTTTATCAACGGAAAATCCCCAAAACCGACCTTGGCTTTATGAACGGGAAAGACCCAAAAATTCTCCTTAGCTTTATGAACGGGTGAAGGGGCCACGTCCCTCTTGGGGGATCCTTAATAAAAGAAAAGGATTGGGTGCGAGAGAAGAGTGCGTGTGTACCCCCCACGGAAATTGGGGATTTGTAGTTTATTTTATTTTTATTTTTATTGTGCTAAATGGCACATTTCATTTTATTTAGAGTCTCCACTTTACTTTTATGGAAAAATAAAGAGCACCATTTTATTTAATATGACTCCTTTAGTCTTGAACCAAATATATAGATTCGGGGGTGAAGATACGAATCCAAATATCTAGATTCGGGGGTGAAGGTACGAATTGTATGGAATGCATCCAATTCGCCCATTATTACAATGGCCTTTACTAATGATTTATGAAAATATTTTTAAAAGTCATTTTGGTCCATAATTAAAATTAATTTATTTAAAGAATGCACATTTTATAAATATACAATTTATAAATACAAATAATAATTAGCAAAATATAAGATGAAAATTAAATATTATACCCCTCACTAATTGATCCTCGGGGTGTATTATGAGACCCTCAGGAGCTTACCTCTAGATGGGATATCCTCGACTTTCTCCTTGATTCTCGACTTTAGACACCCGAGAATGCGAAGGCTTCTAGCTTATTGTTTTATTTATTTTGTGAAGTATTTTTGTAGAGAGAGAAAGGAGATTTAGACAGGGAAATGATGATTTTAGAGAGAGAGAGAGAGAGAAGTATGTGAAGAATGTTTTCTAGCTTTTGTTGATGCCTTGAGGGTAGAAGGAGGCCCTCTATTTATAGGGGCAGTTCCCTCATAGGTTCGTGCACGTATTTATTATGGAAAAGGCCTAGCAAATATTAGGAAATTCGCTAGGTGTATATCGGGTTTTTCGAAAATTGCGGGAAACGGAAAAGTCGTACCAGGTGGCTGGCGAATTTTATCAAATTCGCTGGAGCCTGGCCCTGCGGTAATTCATTTTTTCCCGCGTTGAACGTATTTAATGTTTGAAATTTACTTAATGCATTCGGGTATAATCTAGATAATTCTGGGGCATTCTTGAATTATTGGTCAATTGGAAACAATTTTTTTTATGCATTTTCAATTTTGCCCTTGCATTTAGAGGAAATTTCCAGTTTTGCCCTTGTATGAAGAAATGAGGTATATAATTAAATAGTTGAATAGTGAGTATCATAAAATCGAGTCGAGGATAATCAAGGCTCCATTCCTAAGCTATTTATCGTCATCGAGTCAAGGCGATACCAGTGCTGTGTCAACAACGGGAAAACCCCAAAACCGTCACCTTCAAAGCTGCATCTTCAATGCAACAGGGATATACTCCCCTTTAGGCCAAAGCCTCTTCCTCAAACTTCATCTTCTAAACCATTTATAACTCTTTAAGGACAAAGCTATAAACCCATCTTCTATAACGAGACCTCTTCCTAAGTCCCGGGGACCAAGCCACTTTCTTCTATGTGTCCTCAATATAATAGGCTCCTAAAAAGAAACCCTACTTCAATTAGGACTAGGAAATATTAATATTCTTCCTAATATTGTTATTTCCTAATACTACTCAAAGCCTGCACCGCCAACACAATATTCTTCTCTTTCTTTTAGGCCGATTCCGTCTTCAAGTCTTCTCGGGAAAACTTCCAAACCACATTAGTATTTTTTCTTTTATTTATTTTATGTTATCACTTTCTCAAAATTCACTATCTTCCTGTGACAGTTTGTGGTTTCCCGAATCTAGTAAGCCTAGAGTTCCACAACGAAAATCGATCAGGCCTCGTGATAGCGGCATATACCTTAGAACTGCTTGTTTACAACTGCCCGCGCCTCGAAAAACTAAGTCTAGCTCTGCTAGAGTTAAACGAAAACCCTATCATCTGTGCTCCTAGACTCCCAAAGTTTTGTTCTGCGAGGCCAGATTTCTTATTTCTGTTTCAACGGACCAACAATACAACAACATTAGCTTTGTACACTGGTTGGGGCCGGAAGAAGGAGATATGCCAGTTTCTCAGCTCCTTGCCCAATCTTGAGAATCTTGTTCTTGGTGACTCGTTTTGGAGGGTCAATTAAATATCCTAGATTATATAATTACATTATCTCAATGTAACATTTGACTTGTTGAATTGATCAAATAAAGACAAAATGTAATTGAGAGAGTTTGATATTGAGAGAGAAAAGAGAGTTTTATTTATGTGTTTATGTCTTTATGATCAATCAGTTTACAATGAATGATAAATATGCTATATACATCTCTCTATCTATGCTATGATATGATAACAGACTCTGTAACAAACTTGATTCTGTTGTGTAACAAATCTCTGACATCACAACAACAACATCAAGGCTTTTCCCGCGCTTTTCTTCTCGTTTGATTTCAACGACTTTTCCCGCTCTTTTGTGTTGGTTCGACTATAGCTCTGTCTAAACCCCCCTTCAAGTTGGTGGGTGTAAGGCATCTGAAACTCCCAACTTGCTATGAATGTAACTGTGTTGTCGTCCAGCCAAGCTCTTGGTGAAAATATCTGCTAGTTGCTGAGATGTAGGAACATGTGTCAATGAAATCAGTCCGGATTGCAGCTTCTCTAGTACAAAATGACAGTCCAACTCGATATGTTTTGTGCGTTCATGTTGGACTGGATTTCTGGCAATGTGTATGGTTGCTTGACTATCACTCTTCAAAGAAACTGGGGTGATGGAAGAAATACCAAGCTTAGAGAACAATCTAGTAAGCCAAGCAAGCTCAGCTATTACTCTCCTCATTGAACGATATTCAGCTTC
This sequence comes from Pharnaceum exiguum, assembly GCA_900322385.1. Classification (NCBI taxonomy): domain Eukaryota; kingdom Viridiplantae; phylum Streptophyta; class Magnoliopsida; order Caryophyllales; family Molluginaceae; genus Pharnaceum; species Pharnaceum exiguum. The sequence continues at coordinate 48,745 of ONZK01002625.1, read as the reverse complement.
AGCTGAACTCAAAGCAACAGTGGGTTGCTTCTTAGACTTCCAAGATACAGGAGAGCCTCTAAAAAGAACAATGTATCCGCTTACTGACCGTCGAGTACAAGGGCAAGCAGCCCAATCAACATCACAATAGGCTTCCAATGATAAAGAAGAGCTGTTTGTCATGAAAAAGCCTTGATTTGGATTATGAGAAACATATTTCAGAACATGTACCATATGAGGGACTCAAGGAGCATGCATGTAATGGCTTAAGAATTGAACTGAGTATGACAAATCTGGTCTTGTGTTGGTGAGATAGTTCAATTTGCCAACCAATCTTCTGAAAGACTCACCATCATCAGCTAGTAATTCACCTTGATCATACGCTAGTTTCAAATTAGCTGGTAAAGGACTTGTAGCAACAGTGGACCCTTTGCAATGAAACTGATCTAATAACTCTGATCAACTCCTGTGCAAATTTCTTATGAGTAAGTATCATGCCCGTAGGAGTAGGTATAGTTTCAATGCCTAAGAAATAATGAAGAGGTCCCAATTCTTTGATAGTGAACTGTTGGTGAAGATGATCTTTCAGAAGTTGCATTTCAGTCTTATCATTTCCAGTGAGAAAAATGTCATCAACATAGACAGCCAAAAAAAATCAAACAGTGACCCATTTTCTTGTAGAATAAAGAATGATCATTCTGAGAATGAATATAACCATCATTTTCAAAGATGCAGACATTTTAGCATGCCATTGTCTCGATGCCTGCTTAAGTCCATAAAGAGACTTCTTCAGTAAACATATTGTGGTAGGAGTAGGAACTGTCATGCCTTTGGGAGGTTTCATGTATATTTCCTCATGGAGATCACCATGCAAAAATGCATTATTCACGTCTAGTTGCTGGATTGGCCAATTAAGCTTGACTGCAACAGCTATAACACATCTCACAGTGGTCATCATGGCAACAGGAGAAAAATATTCAACATAATCTATTCGTGGCTTCTGTGAACAACCTCGAATAACCAAACGAGCCTTGTATCTCTCAATAGTCTCATCTGAAAGATGTTTGACTTTGTAAACCCATTTTGAGCTGATAGGTTTCTTTCCTGATGGCAATTCAACAAGTATCCATGTCTCATTGACCTGCAAAGCATTAATTTCTTTCTACATAGCATCTTGCCATTCAGTTAAATAGTTTGCTTCTTCAAAAGAGCTTGGTTCATGTACTTGAGACACATATGTAAAACAATGTTGGACAAGAGACGAGAAACATTTTACAGGAATGCTTGTAAAAATGTTTGTAATGGTATTATGACAAAAATGAGCATAGGACTTATTACACACAAAGTCTTGGAGATAATTAGGCTGTTTATGATCTCTATCACAACGTCTAAGAGGTGGTGGAGGGATATTTTGTGAGCTGGGAACAGGAATCTGAGTGGTTGAGGAAGAATTGAGAAGTGGAGATGTAGGTAATTGAGTGACAAGATCAGGATGTTGTGTTGGTTCGATAGTGCGTGGTAAAGACAATGTTATATGGTTGAGTATTGGAGAAAATATTTGAAGGTAGGGATGGTGAAATGTGGTATGGGAAAATGTGTTCATGAAATTTAACATCTGTGGAAACAAACACTTTTTTTGTATCAAGATTGAGTAATTTGTATCCTTTCTGAGTTAAAGGATACCCAAGAAAAACACAGGCTACAGCTCTAGGCATGAATTTTTCTCGTCCTCTTGTTGATGGGCTAGCAAAACACAAACAACCATAAGCCTTGAGAGAATGAAAACCGGTGAAGTGTGAAAGAGTAACTCATATGGGGTTGAGTTATGAAGGGTTTTTGTTGGAAATCTATTGATTAAGTATGTGGCAGTGACTTGTTGAATTGATCAAATAAAGACGAAAGGTAACTGAGAGAGTTTGATATTGAGAGAGAAAAGAGAGTTTTATTTATGTGTTTATGTGTTTATGTCTTTATGATCAATCAGTTTACAATGAATGATAAGTATGATATATATACATCTCTCTATCTATGCAATGATATGATAACAGACTCTGTAACAAACTTGATTCGGTTGTGTAACAAATCTCTGACATCACAATAACAGCTCAGCAACAGCAAGGATTTTCCCGCACTTCTCTTCTCGTTTGATTTCAACGACTTTTCCCGCTCTTTTGTGTTGGTTCGACTATAGCTCTGTCTACACAGATTGATCAGCATGACGATTTTGAACTTCCTGGTAAATTTCCCAATGAGCTTTCACATTTGAAACTTCTGCAGCTTGTGCGAGTGCCACTGAATTGTCAATTGTTCATTACAATAGTTCTTTGGTTGATCAATAATTTTCCTGGTCTACAGCAACTATGCATCAGTGTAAGCATAAAAATCATACTGCTTGATCTTATTTCTTCCGAGCTAATGTTTTTTAGTATTTAATGGTAGAACATTATAGACAAAGTGGGAGTTGATTCGATTTAAACATATCATCAATTTGTTATTGTTTCTTCTTGTACTGATGTAGGGTCTAAACCGAGAGCCTTGTTGTAGGCAATTCGATATCATGGAAAAAAGTCAGAGCTTTCTTTCCCTTAAGAATATAGAACTTAGTTACAGCAGAGAGTTACAGCTTATGAAATTGTTGTTATTGCGTTCTCCTGTACTTGAATTGACGTAATGGTGATCGAGCTTAACAAGCACAAAGGTAGAGCTGAAGAGACAATGAATGTGGTGAAGGAGATGATACGCTATCGTCGAGCTTCCAGCAGTGCAGATATTATCCTGAAGACATAATGAATAAATATGCTCTGCAAAGGGTGAAAAGAAAAAAAGAAAGACTACTATATATGTGATTCTGCATTACATATGTTGTTCGAGAACTTCAGACAAAGTATTTGGTTGTGTAAAATGAAAATTATTTTCCACTATTTTGTTCCACTTAATTGATTAGCCTATGATTAGACATTTCCAATGATTTACTAATAATTATGAACGGATATTAGGATCAAAAGTTATCACGTTTGCAGGTTACGAGCTAAATTGGACAAAAATAAAATGAAAGTAACTGAAACTGAAATAAAGTCTTTACAAGTTGGGGAGAACATGTCTCAAAATCAACATGGAACTCGAACGATAGTAAATTAGTAATGTTCCCTTGATATGGTGAATCAGATCCTCGATCAATTTTTACATCCAAAAAATAAGAGGAGATTTTTATTTTTGGTTCTTTAAAAAGGGGGAGATAATTGCTTCCTTTTTTTTTTTTGGTTTCTCACAACTCCACGAGAGCTCCTTAAGCCCTTTGGGCCTAATTCTCGATCAAACACAGCTACTAATTAGATCGTCCCTATACATGAGATAATTACTTCCGCACTTGACACTTCCGGTGTGCAGTGTTTTTTTTTTTTTTTGAAAGCGGTGTGCAGTGGCAGTGTGATAATGATACTTCCTTCTTTTTTGAGTAAAGGGACAGAGATTTTCATTCATAGAAAATCCATACGGCATCTACATAGAAAATAACTCTAGAACGTGCTTGATAAATTATATTGTACAAAATTTACCAACAAGACAAACAATTAAATAACTAAGCGTGTCGAGCATATTTCCTTCAATGTCGTTGCATCTTTCCCGGAAAAAGAGTTCTTCAACGCTGATATCATAATCGCTTGCCTGCTGGTATTCATACTGCAAAATAAATCTTCGTATGTCCGGTGTCCCCAAAATATATCTTCAACTAAAACCATACTTTGGTGAAATGTAATCACCACAAAAACACCAAGCCTCACGAAGGTGCCAAAGAGCCTCACGAAGGAGCCAAATATCTATCACAAAGGATAACTAAGCTAGCCTCACAAAGGAGCCAACTACCGAAATTTATTGAAGTAAATTGAATAAAAGATAAAAATAATCAAGAAATTGAAAGGAGGGAGGGGCTTATCGATGGTAGATGGCCAACGATAGCCCCATTAGGGCTTACTGAAGAGTTTTATAGGAAGGGGTTAAGAGAGGAGAATAGGGTTTTTTTTAGAGAGAGGAATGTGATAATGCTAATTCCTGATCCGTGGTTATGCGTGGGTAAACTTTGGGCTTCATTTATCTGTCGGCCCAGAAAAATAGATTGAAGAAGGTTGGGCGTGGAGATAAATCAGAGGCCGGGTTATCCACCACACTATGGGCTGTTAATCAGTTTAACACTTCCACTTAAAAAGTCTTTTGGAAGTTTGGAGCCCTGTAGTCCTCAACCATCTCACAATCCGAAAAGGTATAAATGTACAATAAAACCTCCTTAATCCAAATCTGATAAGTCATAACCCCACCAAAAAAGAAAAAGAACTCTCATAACAGATCATATTATTTCCTCAAGAAATTTGCGAGCCTGTGAATCCACCAGGGAACAAACCGCTCAGGCGCATACGGTAGTCATGCCCCCTTTCTGTTTCAGGTATTTTTATTTTGCATGCTAAGATTCTGTCACACTTTCTTTAGTCGTTGGTTATCACACTATCAATTGGCCATATTTATCAAAACGTACTGTACCATGTTGGTTAATGGTTATACTTGACTAAACACTCCTATAAAACAGTGCACTCCCATATCATTGTTTAAATTCACGTAACACCTCTGGAATTTGGATTTTAATTAAATAATAATTGGTTTTATTATAACTCGAAAGATTTTATGATTTTACCAAAACTTCAAGCTGAGCTAAGAGTTTTTTAATTTGTTTTGACACTCCTTAAGATTTTGAATATTGATCTTGTACCTTGTTGTAATATGAGGAAATCTTAGCTTAGCGCTAGAACTCGTCTTTTTCTTAGAAAATTTACTGAAACCCCTATATTTGAAGTCTCTTTATTTCTTTCATGTTTATTACCAGTAATGATAACTTATGGACGTTAGAGTCCAGAGGTCTATAAGGACCTAATGTTTGCAAGGAAAAGCCTTTAAGGACCTCAAGTTACAAAAACGGTTTAAAAGGACTTGAAAGTTAACACCGTTACATTATTTAACACCCTTAAATATTGCCATGGGTCCACAGTCCACGGCCTCCATTCAGTCACAGAAGTTAACAAAGGGAACTTGATTGTTTTTCCACTTTCTGTCATTTTACTTGAATATTTTATATAGAAAAGACTTGGGTCTGTTCTTTAAAATTGAATTTTACGTAATTGAACTAAATTGAACTAAACTAAAATGAAAGTAACGGAATTGAACTAAACTGATGAAAGAAACTGAATTTTTTTTTATTATTTTAACACTCAATTACTTGTCAAAATCCTATCGATATTGTACGTTTTTGAAACTATATGGTAAGACATTTTCAATAATATCCTAATAATTACGAATGGACATTGGGATCAAAACCGCAAATTACAAAACTGAACTTAAAGGAAAGGACTAAGTGTACTTAAATTGTAAAGAGAAGACGGCTAGTTACCTAGCATGTACGCTCGCTCTTTGTATTTAGATTAGTAAATTTGGGCTTTTATTTTTTTTTGTTTGGAAATTAAGCCTACCTAATCAATAAACATATACCCATAAAAAAAAATACAATAAAAATATAGGGTTTTCAATTTCTAGCACCGTACACCCGAGTGTACCATGTACAGATTCGAACGCCCTTGTGATATCTAGGTGACAAGCGAGCAAAAATCTTCTCCAGTACGTACTTGACCATCAAGTACCAGATTGGAGGGCTCAGATTTTCCCCTCACCAAAGCCCCCCTTATTGGCTCCCACTAATCCCACCGTTGGGGATTTCTCCAGTGCACAATTGCACTAGAGAAGATCCGTGCTCGTGACTAGCTGATTCTATTACCTACACGTATGTTGAGACATAAAATGTACTCGTTTGGGCTTTAATACATGCGTACTACTATCAGTGTCTATATATTAATATCTTTTGTTAACGATACTTTCAGTAATACAAACGTTACATGTTTGGCTTTTTTTATATATTTTATTTATGAAAGACGTGCAAGGATGAATTTAACACTGTTATTGATGAGGTCCTTATAATCTAGTTTTGAAACATTAAGTCTTTTAAGTGCAAACCTTAAGTCCTTATTAGTTATGGTTTTTCGCTTTTGTTACTTGGTTCAACAAGCTATGGGTGGTTATTGACTTATTGGTTTGCCAGCTTTGGGTCATGACTCTATTTTTGTAGTTTAGCTTTTACCAAATATGGAGTATTTGATCAAGTTAATAACTTAATATTGTTTGTATGTACGAAATCATTACTATTTTTTTTAGGCTTTTTTTGAAAGCGATTATTACGGTTTTAGGATATGTTATTTCGATTGACCCATTGTTTATAAAGGATATATTTTGTCAGATTCAGACCTTTCTTGTCCCTTAGACAATTGCATTCCCGTCGTCAATTTTTTCAGAGATAATTGCATTCAAGTATCGATTCTGTTTAGCGTATCCGGCCTTCAGTTTTCCATACGTATACAAGTCGTAAATACCCTTTGTTTAGTATTGATTCGATAAATTTTGACTGAATTAGACACCTAATTATGGCCACATGAGACTGTGAGAGCACACTATAACATAGCTTACATGAGAATGAGTAGATGGGATGAGATACCATGACAAATTTAAGTGATGACAGATGAGCTCATAGACTAATAGATCTAAAAAAATCACACAAAAAATTGTTTGAGTCCATTTTATATATAAGACGGGTCATGAATGGCTATCGAAATGTCATTAATCGATATTTTTCTGTCATTAATATTCAGTCTCTGATATAAAATAAGTTCACCCAATTTTTTCACAAAAAGTAACGAGGCAAAAATTGGATAGGGCGAACGGCCAACCTGGTTGTTGCAACTCTATTTT
>ONZK01002625.1:4124-18082 GCA_900322385.1 Pharnaceum exiguum | reverse complement strand
ATACAAGTGATTTGTATGATGTTATGAGTAGGATTGATGATTATTGTCATATTTCACTATTAAACTACTAGTGTATAGCAATGAGGTGAGATTATATTCGATTTATCGACTCGACTTAGGTCGACTTGATCCGACTTGAACCGAATCAACGATTCGACTTGAACCAAGTCACGACTCGATGCAAGTCATTCTTGAACCGATTTATGACCGACTCGACTCAAACCGAATCGTCGATTTGAAAAAATTTCAAATCGTTGCCGCATCGGTCTTTTTCGATTTGGTTCGACTCCGATGCCATTTTCCACCGACTCGACTCGATTCGGTTTCCAGCGACTCGATTTCCGACTACAAAGCAATCGTTGGCCAGCTCTACTTGTATACTCACATAGTCAAATAAAGGGTGCTGTGTAAACGGCTAGATGCCACAGCTAACTAACCCTTTTTTTATTTTTTTTTGGAAATTCACTCACTCGGGCTCTTTAAGCTTGACCAAAATCTTACCAATAAATAACCTGATTTCCATTTTGTTTACCGAAAAAAGAACCGACTCCCATTTTGCCATTAGCAACAAAAAAACACCACTTCAAAATCAAACTGAACTCTACCACAACACCAAAATTCCCATTTAACTTCTTGGACAACCCAAAAATAATACGGAGTATTAAAAAAAAAACAAAGATTTTTCAGTATTTACTACGAGTATTTAGTTCTTGTTTTGTATTTTCCTTTCCCTCCTTTATTTTTCACAGTTAGCCAAGAAAACAGAAAACCAGTAATTCACATTCAGTCAGCAGACAGTACAATTAGTTGCTAAACTTTAACCTGCAGCTGCATAACCATACCAATAGAACACTGAGAACGAAAGCAGACTCAATTTAACAGAAAGCAGAGCCATTAGAGAAGTAAAAGCTGCTTATTTTTCAGAAGCTTTCATCTGTCGCAGGGAAATAAAACCCATTCCCATTATCCTTTCTCCAAAGGTAAAACTTGATAAATAATGCATTTGTATTACTGTTTACATGCTATCATAACACTGAAATGTTCAATAATTAATATTACTAAAAAAAATGTCCTGTAAAGTCTGTAATCTTTTTTCTTTCTCCTGCATGAACGTGTTCTTACTGTTGTTGCAAGAACAGAACTTTGTCTAAGGTTTCTTGGTTAGTTGTTACATATCGATGATAAGTGTTTTTGTGATAAGTGTTATATCTTTTGTGTTCTGTTTCTTTCAGCCTTGTAAGCCAAACAAATGGATTGATTCAAGAAGCAGAAATCTAGTTAGAGTTCTGTTTCTTGTAAGTTAAAATCATGATAGTTTAAAATGCTGATGATCAGTGAGTTCCTTAGTGAATCTTTGATTATTTTCTGTAACTAATGAATGCAAAGGGAATTCTTGATGCATTATAGTCAAATGCTGTAAATCCTTAGTCAAATGCTTGAATGAATGAATTTTTGAAAAGAACTGTGCTTGTTGAGTTGGTGTTGATGGGGAGAGGGAGCCTCTTCATAGGATTTAAAGAATCTTGTTGCTTGGTGTTGACGATGCTAGTAATGTTAGGGTTGAAAGGGCTACCGATCTTTACAGTTTAGTTTTTTTTTATCTGAGAAGCAAAAGAAAAGAAAAGAAGTAGCAATCAGTATCTGATCACAATTTATAGCTTCTCCGAATGTGATGTATTGTCTCTTCATTTCTTCAGTTTGTTCAACATAATGGGGATGTCATTGTTGCGAAAGTGGCTGAATTTGACATTCTGATATACAAGAGACTGCAGTGATATAACTTACTGTAATTGAAATGCAGCTAGAGAAGCCGTTGTTAAAGAATCCTCTAGTGGGGGAAGCGTGGGTGACTGTGGAAGTGATTTCATGTTGGTTACTGCAAGGCTATAACACTTGAGCAGATTACCCCACCCCACCTCCCTCCAAATAAAAAAGAAGTATGTTGTTTATAGAATCATCATAGAAATTTTGTCAATTACCTGAAGGTTGTGTTTTCTATACTGCAGGGTCACGATTGATGGCGAATAATTTTGTTACAAAGAGAAAGAACAATCAGTGGCTCCCCTAAAGATTTTATTAGTAATTTACCAGTAGATGTAATTTACAATATCTTGAAGCGACTGTCCCTTGGTGACGTTGCGAGGCTGGGCATCAAGTCAAAGTACTGGCTTGACATTTGGAGGTCACTCCCGTACCTGAAGTTTGATATGCAGTTCTTCGAAGAGGCAGTTAGTAAGAAGCAGAATCAGGCTGCTGAATTTTGCAGCATTGCGACTAGTGTTCTGCTGTCTCATAGTGGATCTGTATCTCAATTCATCCTCAATCTTCCTACTCTGAATTCGGGGATCATTCTTCCGGATGATCAATTACTGAGTTTTTTATCAAATAAAAACGTCAAGGAGATAATTATTACAAACTTCCAAAGACCAAGTTTATGGATGCACTCCAATCTCTTCTCCTGTACAAAGTTGGAGTATTTGAAGCTTACAGGCTGCATAACTACTTTTCCTCCTACTGGTGAAAGCTTCATTAAACTCACAAAACTTGAACTTTATACTGTAACAGATAGAGGGGACAATATAGGAAGTTTCATATCTACATGTCCACAGCTCAGGAGTTTGAAATTACATAGGTTTGCTGGTGTCAATCATCTGTCAATTCATAATCCACGTCTCCAATATTTTTGTACAACCGAGAGCTTCTACCCTATCTGCTTGAACGGTTGTCAAAGTCTTTCAACTGTTTGCATTGGAATTAGGTCAAATGTGGCGAATAACCATCATGAGAGTGCACCTGATCTGATCAAGTTTCTTTCCGCTTCGTCTAATCTTGAGAAACTCACCCTGCAAGCTAGGTTTGTTGAGGTGAGGACTTGATTCACTGCTTTCTTCATTTGGTGGTTTTTTTTTTTCATTTGGTGGTAAAACTGTTTTATATGTTTTACATACACATCTATATATGTTGGTTTGATTATGCAGTTAGCCTGCTTTGGAGACATTTGTCCAACTTTTAAGCACTTGAAACGGCTTTTAATAAGTTGGATCAATTCAGCTAGCAGGACTAGTATTAACTTTGCTGTTTGCCTAATTCAAAACTGCCCTAATGTGGAAAACCTTGCACTACAAGTAAGTTCTCTTAACATCTTATGTAAATTTGTTTTATTGAACAACAAATTTTAGCTAGCGTGCATATCTGTTTAGTACTGTTTGGTTTAATTATCATGAGGATGTTGGATTAATATCTGACTATTTGTTTAGTTTTGTAGAATAGTCTGTACAAGATGACATTTATTCCTGTGTTCACGGTTTCACTTTATTGTTGATGCTTGATGCAGTTTAGCCTTAATCATAATCAAGTTGCTGATCATGAGGTTCCTTTGCTCGAAAAATCGAAGATTCAGTTCCAGCGACTTCGCAATGTGACAATCATTCCCTCTAATTGGAGCTTGGACAACCAACTAAGAGTAATGGAGGTTATCTTAGATCATGCACCTTTCCTGGAGAAGTTGACTGTTCTATTTCACAGATCGATTGAAGCTGTTTCCCAAAAAACGTTGATAAAGGGGTTGCTACGGTTCCGTAGAGCATCATCAAAGGCAGAGGTCTACTGTGAGGATATGCGAACTGAAGGCTGATTGTGTTACCTTCTCATTTCGGGACACTTGTTTATCTTTCATTTTTGGTGCAAATAGAACAGGAGAGTGATTACAGTCAAAGCATGCTAACAAATTCCAAATTCATATTTGGAGATGTACTAATGAATTCCTATTAGCTGTAAGTTTGCTAGCTAGCAGGTAGATAGCGATCAAGTGAGGAGCCTCGTCAATGGCGTACTTAGTTCACTGTCTTAGGACAAAATCTAGCCGTATCAATAACTATAATTAACTTCTTATTGACATTGTGAGGTGATTCTAGTTTTAACTTCTTGTGACAAACAAATCGCACAACTCATTACTCTGTTGCCATTAAATTAGTCTGCTTATTGCCATAGTTCGAAAGACTATGTCTGATTGTCTGGTATATGATACTTCATGAATTCTGATTTTCGTCTACCAAAAAAATGAATTCTGATTTTCAAGGATGACCGATTGTGGCATGATTAATTTCATCGCTAATTGCTCCATAGCCCTCAATTACTTTTGCCATCTCACACACTGAAAATAATACTCCAACCTCACCCAGTCTACGAGTACACATTCACGATACACCAATGATAAATTTGTTGCACTAAATCAAACTAACTATAATAGAAAAAGTATTTCAAGTAGCCACTTCCCGTCAATGAGACAATGACAATTTGAATTATTCATCTAAAATGGTTGTGACTTGTAAGTTTAACAATTGATGTTCTCTAATGCAGTTCTAACCATTCAATGATTCAAATCGTTTTAAGTAAAATTGGTACTTTATACCTCTTTAGTTTAATTTGGATTCGTAACTGCTTATCTATAGTGATCTCATGCCGGAGATTATTTATTTGTTAGTTAAGTACATAAGACACGTGAAGATGATCAAATTTCAATTAATAGAAAAAAAATATGGGGAGACTGTCTTGAAAATAGTCCTAAGCATTATGGTATATCTCATCACAAAAAATTGTGTGAACCCGTTTCATACATGAGACTGGGTATTAATGACACATCGGTAACGGAATAATGAACCCTCGGCTACAAAATAATGAACCATCTATCGACTACACAATAATGACCCATATCGCCCAGTCTCATATAAGAAACGGGTTCACACAAATTTTTCTAATGTCTCATACCCTTTTCTTTCATTTTGGTCTTTTTTTTTTAAGAAAAAAATGAAATTTCAATATTTTTAACTAGCAAATCTATGAAACGGCCAAGAGTAATATTTATCGACTCAAATAATTTGCCTTGACATCAGGAGTATCCAAATTTTCATCATCGCTTACCTTATTATTGTAAAAAAAACATAAAATAATTGTGTGAACCCGTTTCATATATGATATTGGGTAGTAAGGACCCCTCGGGTAGTGGTAGTCATTAATGACCCCTCGGGTAAAAACTAATCACCCTTTTTATTCAGTCTCATATAGAAAACGGATTCACACAAACTTTTCTAAAAAACAGACCAACTTAAATTTAAATTTCATCCAAATAATTTTTCCTTAAAAAAATTACGAGAATACCATCTCTTCTTTTGTGAAATTAGTTCAACTCCTTTTTTTTCCTTTTGGTGTGATAGTTCAAAATTTCATTTCGATTAAACTAATTCTCCTCAAAAAAAAAAAAGTGTAACGCTCAGTAAAATGGTTTTGGGCCAAAAAAAAACTGGACTCGTAACAGCCCATATTTAGAGACACAAATTCTCCTTTTGTTTTTCGTTTTTTTTTTGTCATCTCTTCCTTCCGCAGGAAACAGAAAACAGAAGAAAAAGACACTACAGTGAAGTGTGAACTAACAGAATTCCCCATTTCCCACTTCCCATTTTTGTAAAAAAAAAAGAAAAAGAAAGAAAGAAGACACTACAGTGAAGTGTAATCTGAAAATAGCGCCTTGCAATACAATACAATACAACTACAGGTACTATTCCTGACCAACACCTTTTCTCAGGAAATTCTGTTTTTTCACATTTTATGATAATCACATAACCCACATTGTAATTCTTGATATCTCGAAAATGTTGTTGAATCCAAATTGACTACTTATTAGTTTTTTGTTTAATTTTTAAAATGGGTGTTTGTTTATGCTGTAATTCAGTTGTTCAAATTGCAATTTTAACTCCCAATCACTGTCAACTGTTAAATGATGTGTATAATGCTATTGACCCTTTAAATGGATATTTGTCTTTGGAATTCTGTAGAGCTATTTTTTTATTATTATTTAGGCTGTATTTTGTTTATCTGTACAGTTCACTTTTGGTTATAATTTTGACTCCATTTAGACGTCTTTTCGGTTCACTTTCAGCTCATATTAGCCTTACCTTCAATTTTTTGATTTTGTTCATCTCTAGTATATACGGTTTAGTTATGTTCTAGTTTTAATTTTCACTGCATTTAGTCTTTTTCAGTTCAGTTTCGGTTTCTAGACGAACAAAACACACCCTTGTTCTCAGTTTGGTGCAAGTTTTACTAAAAAATGTACATGTATGTATGTATCATGAAGATATCATTTTTAGAAGGTCTTAAAATAACCTTATTCTTTGATGCCTATTTTCTATGTCAGTTATCCAAAGCATACACAATAACATAAATGTCGCCATGCATCAAGTGTTGTTGCCTTGCTGGTGTTGTTGGCATAGGTCTTGGTCATCAGGTCATGTTCTTGTTTGGTATACTTAATGAGTAGTATGTAATTGATTAGGTGTGACAATCTAAGAGATTTAATGATGGGTGATGAAAGGAAGCCCAAGAGAAGAAAGAACAATGAAGTTTCTGCAGATTTTATAAGTGAATTGCCCAGTGAGATAATTGATAGCATTGTTGAACGGTTGCCCATTCGCGATTTTGCTCGTATGTCAGTTCTCTCGCAGAAGTGGCAGAGAATTTGGAGGTTGACACCACGGCTAATATTCGATTCACAGTTTTGCCAACAAGTCAAATGTCGCCGAAAAAGGAGGATGAGTGACAAGTTTTATGGCATAGTGAGTAGCATACTGTTTCATCATGATGGACCTATTCTGAAGTTTTCATTGTATGTTCCGATCCTGAAAAGCTGCCCGGGTGTTGCTCAGTGGGTGTCATTTCTGTCAAGAAGTGGTGTTAAGGATTTCAGCATTGAATATTATTGCAAATCTCCTCTCATTTTAAGCTCATCATCATGCCTCTTCTCCTCCTTTGTTGAGTTGGAAAAATTGAAGCTTCACTGTTGTGTGTGCAGCCCTCCTCCTAGTTTTACAGGCTTCAGAAAGCTTGTGAGCCTCAAGCTTCACAGTGTAAAATTTAGAACAGGCACTGTTGCAGATTTCATTGGCAACTGCCCACTATTAGAGAATTTGAGTTTGATAAACTGTGTGGACATGGAGCATGTTATTGTTGATGCACCTAAGCTTAGGAACTTGGTTGTTGTCGGGGCATTCAAATCACTTTGTGTCAAGAAGCCTCAGAATCTTGTGTCCGTCTCTATCTTTTTAACCACATACGTCAAGATCTGCCACAGGGCTCATTTGCGTGAACTGATTGAAGCACTTGCAAATTCAAGCAAAATTGAAAAGTTATGTCTTGGGCGTCACTTCTGCAAGGTGATTTATGACCCATACTTTCAACTTTGTCCGGTGCTGAGAGTTTTTGTTCAATACATGATAGTTCCGTTTATTTGTTAGCTACTGCTGTGGTGCATCCGTGCATATGTTCTTTTCTTTTTGAAGTTTTGGCGCAAATCCTTGAGAGTTCAGAGTTCTTCATGATTTCAGTCTCATTTGCTTCTCTTCTCAGGTTTTGTTAAAGGAACGCTTACTTCCGAAATCCTTTGCAAGTATAAAAAGTTTGGAGTTGCAATCTATTCCACTGGATTGTCAGGATAGTCTTTCTGCTGTACTTAAAGCTATCCAGAGCTGTCCCAACATTGAGAAACTACTCATCTCTGTAAGTTTATCTTTCCATTTTGTTTTATGATTTAGCCATCAAATATTTCTTCATGTTTGACATAGTGCTTTTATCTATAAAAGTGTCCAACTATTTCAAAGAATGATGGGCCATAGAAGTGAATCAATTGATTGTAAATTTTACAGTCCTGTTTTTTTAGTAGTACTACCCATTAGATGCAACTTACCTGCGATGATATTTGTTAGTAATGTTGGGTGTATTGTATTCAGATTCCAATGAGCTGCATCCAGATTTCAAGAGCCTTGGAATGCAACCCTGACTTCAAATTACATCATCTTTGTCATGCTAAAGTTACTATGTCTTCTACTCCCGCTACAGAGATCAAATTAATCGAATACTTGCTTTCTTGCTCCCCAGCTCTTGAATTATTATCTCTTTCATTTTCTGGAAAAGTCGACAACTCAGTCAGATCATTGATGTTGATGCTGTTGGATGAGTATCCTAAAGCATCACCGAAAGTCTCAGTCATCTTTCCTGCTCATATAATTTCAGTTTCTTCTGCTGATGATGATAACAGCCATTCCGAATCATCATCTGACATTGGCTCGGAATCCTCTTACTCATCTATTGGCACTTCCTCTTTCTCTTCTGCTTATTCCTATTCTGACTCAGACAGGATACAGGAATAACATGATCACTGAATATTACAATAGCAGCTGTACGTGTTCTGATCCCTCCGGTTTTTTGAGCACCTATTGTGTCTAAGATTCTGGAGGCCTCGAGCCATTGTTTTTTGAGTTTTCACCATGCAGCTGCCTGTTTTTGTCTACTGCCTTTTGTCATACCGGCTTTATGATAATTGATGACAGATTTTTTTTTTTGACAATGGGTAAACGTCGTTGAACACCCTAAATCTACCAACTAAACGGAGGAACCTCCCCTTTTCTAGCTTTGACAGCTAGCACGTGAGCATCCTCAACTTGACTTCGGCCTGTTTGGTAGAAGGCAAATCTGCTAAAAAAGAGTAGATATTAAGTAAAATAGTAGATTTGACTTACAAATCTGCTATATACTGCTATCTACTATCTGCTTCTGCTATTTATTATCCGCTAACTGCTATCTGCTATCTACTATCAACCGTTCCCCAAACAGGGCCTTCTAGGAACCTTAGAAATATTACACATAACCAGAGGAGCTGTGGTACATACGGATCTTCTGAGCAACCATAGCAGCATCCTTCTCAACTCTCATCCCTCCATTTAGGCTCTGAACCACATTACTTGAATCGCATAAATTTCGCTCAAAGAGGTGTCCCTTTCTAATAGCCCAAAGAATTGCTTCAAAAATAGCCATCATCTCTGCTTGGTTGGCTGAATGTGAGAATCCGCAACCTTGACCACCTCCCAAACTTGAGCCTGAAGAGGAGGCATGCGCAACCCATGCCCATCCCGCCGAAAGATCATGAAGTTTTGAGCCATTGTGCTGTTTGTAAGAAGTCTTTCTCCCAAGTCCGTGAATTATGTATACCTGAAACATGCTGTACTATCGTCTAATAGTCTATCAGAGGCTGTTCTGTTTCTGTGAGCTAACAGTTTGCAGCAGAGTTGTTCATTTTGAAATGTCAGTTACCTTCATACGGTGCTTTAACTTCTTTGTTACTTTTCATTTATTTTTTTTTATGATTATAAACAACGGATTCAACTTGGACCAGCCCAATCTCGAGTTTTCAAGTACATAAGCCGATGTAGTCATGAACTGTCCTTCCGGTTCAGTCAAGACCGGTTAACTACCTAACTTCAAAGTTAGAACCGCGCAAAAAATAACTAGCAGTTGATAATAAAAACTTTTGAAACAAACTACGTAAACAGTGAGTGCACTTACCAGTATTTTGATATGGGCTTATGTTCTGAAAATTTCCATCTTTTTATATAAACAAGCCCATTATCGTGAACCCTAGTAACAAATCGTTTTGTAAAAAAAAGGAAAGATAAAAGAGTTGCAAGGTTTTATATTTCTTCATTTCTTGTACTCTTTTGAAACTTGCAGAGTTGCGCACAGTACCTTATACATAGACGGGTTGAGGTAGGTTATTTATCTTGCACTCTGTTGTATACTTGTATGAAATTTGGTATTTTGTCATTGTTTTATTTTTTTAAATAGGATCCTGTTTACGGCTAGTAATTGTTTAAACTTATTGGGTGTAGATGCGTAGATTGCTTTCATTGTTGTTGAGGATATACTGCTCCTGAATTAATTAATTGGATAATTAATTGTAGTGAAACCCTATAGCTAGAAAGAAAAAATGTGTGAAAACTATCGAGTATAGACTAAACCATCCCCAACCCATCAAAATTTCTTCCTTCATTTCCCCCGACCACTCATGGCGGGTCAAGATTTCAAAACCTTCCTCACCCCACCACCACTACATGCACCACCATCTCCACCCCAACTGGGGCGGGTCGATATCCACTTAAACCCATCGAACTATCAAGTGTACTCTTAAATGTATTTTTAAAGTCAAATATTTAAAAAACAACCAACTTGAAATTGACCCGAAAAGAAACAAATTCGGCCCGAGCGCTACCCGACCCGAAAATTAGTAAACAAGATCAATCTGAACCGAAACCGACCCGAACTCGAACCGTTTAACCTGTTTGCCAGGTCTACTTGGCGGCCAAGTTTCGTTATATTATTTACAAATATTAATTACTTTGGCATGTATTGGCAAAATTATTACGCAGTCTTATTACATTTTTTATAGAATATAGATAAAGTATTAGGGAGAGGTACATTGGTGGGCTAGTTAAAGAAGAGTTCATAAGTTAGATAAACAATAGTCCGTATAATACAGTTAGCTAGAAACTAACTTTCTTCTAACTAACTGAATTGTGTAAGTAACTCCTCTACTCTTCGTTATACTAGTAATAACTTTTTGATGGTAATTTCTGCTGGATTTAAAAAGCCATACGGTACATCAATGTGGCAATATGTCAACTAATCAGAGTCTAGCTCGAGGAAAGTGTCTAGTTTTAATTGTGATACTTGATCATAGTGAACTTCATATAGCTAGTACTGTCCCTCGACGGCCAAGTTTTTTTATTAAATTAAAAAAGAGTAGTTTAGCCTGTACATTATTGCTAGTACTTGATCATAGTGAACTTCATATAGCTAGTACTTGATCATAGTGAACTTCATATAGCTACTAATGATTTACATTGCAGTGCTAAGATATGGCTGATGAAAATGATCCCAAGAGAGATAAGTTGGTTCATGCTCCTACAGATTTAATTAGTGACTTACCGAGGGAGATAATCGACAACATTGTTGAGCGCTTACCCCTCCGAGATTTTGCTCGCATGTCCATTGTCTCAGATAAGTGGCGCAGAATTTGGACCTCTATGCCACGACTAGTATTCGATTCCCAATTTTCCCAAGATTTCAATCAACGACGTTCCAGCAGATTTACTGACATAATAAGTAGCATACTCTTCCATCACGATGGCCCCATTGTCAAGTTTTCACTGCATGTTCCCAATTATCAAAGCTGCCCTAATGTCACTCAGTGGTTGTCATTTGTGTCAAGAAGTGGCATTAAGGACTTCAGCATTGCGAATCATGTCAACTCTACTCCACTCAAATTAACCTCACACCTCTTCTCCAGTGTGGAACTGGAATATTTGAAACTTCGAGGATGTGTATTCAGCCCGCCAACTAAGTTTATAGGATTCAGTAAACTGGTGAGTCTCGAACTGCACAACGTGATCATGCAAACAGGTACAGTCGGGGACTTCATTCGCAGGTGCCCACTTTTAGAGGCTTTGAGTTTGATAAACTGTAATAACATGGAGGTTGTTAAGATTGATGCTCCTAAGCTTAGGAACTTGGTTGTTTCTGGGACATTCACATCACTTTCTGTCGAGAAGCCTCAAAATCTTGTGTCAGTCTACTTTACCTTGGACAAATTTGTTACGATCAGCCCCAAAGCTAGATTTGGTAATTTGATCGAGGCAATTGCAAAATCACTCACAATTGAGGAGATCTGCTTTGGAGGCCACTTCTGCAAGGTAAGGGTGGCCGAAACATTCACCTTTGCCTGGAACCACGGTGTATTTTGTACCCTGGTCAATTCTCACTGCATTTCATGGAAATAAATACTGTACTTTTATTGGATATGTTCTTTTTTTCTTTCTCAATTTTAAGGTGCGGATCTTTATATTGAACATTTCGTTATGCTTTCTGTTTCATTTCCTCTTCTCAGGTTTTGTCACAGACAGGGTTACTTGAGACGAAGACTATTGGATCAAACAAAACGAAGACTAAAAAGTTTAAGGTTTTTGGGAGTATAAAAAGTTTGATTCTGCGATCTATTCCATCTGATAATGGGCATGGTTTTTCTGCTGCTCTTAAGACTATCCTGTGCTGCCCTAACATTGAGAAGCTTGAAATCTCTGTAAGTATTTTTTTTTCCGTCTTTGTCTTCATCATCAGTTTGGTCACTAATAAATTCTGTAAGGTATCAGAGTAACTTTAACAACCTGTAAACTTGTGTTTACATTAAACTTCAGCAAATGTGATTGTTGGAGCTTTACAACTCATTCGTAAAGCACTCTCATAAGATGCAGCTAAGTAGCTAATTTAGATGATAACTTCTGTCAGTAATGTTGGGCATATATGTAGGTCCAAACAAGCAGCAATCCGCGTGAAGTGGTGTTGAAGTGTCCTACAGACTTCAAATTACATCGTCTCAGTCATGCTAAAGTTAGCCTGCCCCCTTCTCCAGCTATGGATCTGAAGTTGGTTGAGTTTGTGCTCGATTGCTCCCCTGCTCTTCAGGTCTTAGAACTCTCATATTCTGAAAAAGTCGAAGAGTCTGTCAGATCATTGGTGGGGATGCTGTTGAACCAGTATCGTAGAGCATCACCCACAGTTAACTTTATCATCCCTGCTGATTCTTCATCTGACTGTGAAACGGAGTCCTCTGATTCAGAGGATAGCAGCTCTGACGATGATTCAGAAGATAGCAGCTCTTACGTTGATTCAGAGGATAACAGCTCTTACTATGATTCAGAGGATGGCATCTCTGATGATGATTCAGAGGATAGCAGCTCTGACGATTAGTTGGTAAACCCGAAAATCTGACAATCATTGATGTTGGCGCTGTTGGACGAGCATTCTAAAGCATCATCAAAAGTCAAACTCATCAAAATTTCATTTTCTTCTGCTGATGATGATAGCAGCCGTTCTGATTCTTAATATGACAGTCGCTCGTACTCGGACTTGATGGGAAAATCACCTGATCAGTGAATGTTACAAATAGCAGCAGTTTTTTTTTAATCCCACCAATTTTGTCGAGCACCTATTGCGTTGAGATTCTGGAGGCAATGCACCATTGTTTTGTTTCCTTTTCTTTGAGTACTGCCTCAGTGTGCCTTTTGTCATACCGACTTACCATTGTGCTGTTTGTAAGAAGCCTTTCTATTCATGCAACATGTTGGACTGTTAGTCTCGGAGACTCTTTTGTCTGTGAGCTGCTAACTTTTATTCGAGAAGGCCAATTGTTTTTGAATAATGTTGTTCCTATTTTATGCTTAATAATTTCATATACATGGTCTTCTTTATATATGGTCTGTTGTTTAGTTTTTCCATTGATGCTTTCACGTTCATACCTTTTTGCTTGTGCTCTCATTCTCTTCTCCCTTTCTTCAACAAATCTGTGTCAAAGTGAACTATGTCATGTCTCAGTTTGAATACTTTTGTAGACCCGGTGTACCTTGCTCCGTACACCCTCTTTGTTTGTTTCTCTTGTTTTAGGCCCAATACTTTATAAAAAATAAAGGGCTCAATCTTTTAATCATCTACATACCAAGGTGGGTGTACGATACTCATTGTACACCGGGTGTATGGTATAAATTGCCTCTCAGTTTGTACCTGGACCTTTGCGTGCAGTGAGGTGCTGATGAATACAGTTTTAAAGTGGGAATTGTAGATTGACAAAATGAGGAATGCCATTGCATATAACCTAGGATATCTCTCCAATCATAGCTATTTGAATTTGGGTTACGACCTTCATTATGTTGGGGGCATATCACCACCCATTTTTAACTAAAACTTAACAGAGCGCAAAGTATGCAACTTTCAAGTCCTTTAGCCGATCCCTTTCCAAATTGTGGTTCAGGTTCACTCAAGGCTTGGTTAACTTCCCTACTTCATATTTAGAACCAAGACAATAGTCACAAGTTTTCATTAAAATAAAAAGGAGAAAAGACTTATTGAAACAAAGTACATAAAGCCCAGAATCTGGGTAACATTTCTATCCTAAAAGCTGAAGCCTTGGCTTTGCGGAATAGTCTTCATCAAGCACTTCAGTTAGGCCTACAAGATATCGAAGTTGAAGGAGATAACATCACAGTTATCCAAGCTACCAATAAACAGATTACGGCACCTTA
>ONZK01002624.1:18677-30653 GCA_900322385.1 Pharnaceum exiguum | reverse complement strand
CTTTTTAGAGAACACCCATATGGATCCTCATGAAACAAAGAAAAAGTACAATCGTACAATGAGAGTTGTTCTACTGATTAGCTTTTTCACATATAACGTTGAAGTAAGAGAAAAAAATTTATATCAACGAGTTTCATATATGAGACTAAGAGAGATTGCTAGGTTGACCCGGTAGTACAAAGTACCCTTATCTCTCTTAATCTAATAAACTACCCCTATTTATTTCTAGAAAGATATACACAAAATTAAGTGGGTCATTGACCCGGAGGGTCACCCAAGTTTTTTCCGAGACTAGGTGCTAGGTAGAGGGGTCATTAATATTTATCTGAGAGGTCATTAATGACTACCCGTTGGGTCATTATTACCCAGTCTCATATATGAAACGGGTTTACATAATTTCTTATGTTGAAGTAATGGCGTCTTTTTAGTAATTTTGACGATGACAACAACAACAACAATCACAATAATCGAGTGTAAATCTGCATTCAATGGGGTAATCGGGGTCAAGATGTACGCAACCTTACCAGTGTTTAAGAAAACAGAGAGTTTGTTTCAGAGATTGACCAATTGTTGTATTGAAGTATACATTGACTTCCAACAACTTCACCAAAAATAAGAAGTATTGGAAGGTTTTATTAAAAATATTAGTAAGCTTGACATTTCTATCAAATAATTTCTGTCAAATACTCCCTCCGTCCCCAATTTAGTGTCCTTTTTGGTGATTATTTTTGTCCCTAAATTATGTCCACTTTAACTATCATTGTGAAGTAAATTTCTAAAATACCCCTATCATTTAATGTGTTTTTAACTTGTAAAAGTATGCACACTATATTAATTAGGGATAAAGTTGGGAAAAATGTACTTTTTGTTTATTACAAAGGATAATAAATGATGTTTTATTAATATGTGTGATATGGTTAAAAATGACACTAAATTGGGGACGGAGGGAGTAATTTCTATCAAACGAGTATTATATTCATAAATATATTGGTAGTATATTGATATGTTTTCTGTTATAGTTTGCGTTTATAATTGACCACTCGTGCTTTTGCACGGGCAATAATGCTAGTAACAAAATAATAATCTCTCTTTTTGGCAATAACTTTAATCTCTTATAATATGCTCAGCGTTATTATAAAATAAGCTCTTATTCGAGACGCTTTGAACAACTTTAGCTCGAGATAAATAGGTGGGCTTAGAGTTCAGAACGTTGCAGGAACTGTAACTTTCGAATGTTGAATTGCCAAACATAGTAGAAGCTTTGCACATACGTACATTAGTCATATGGCCAACTACCTGACTTTTCTACGCACATTCTAAGAGTAATAATTAAGGTGCTAAATTGCAACGAATCCATACCACAGTACAAGAAATACTAAATAGGTGGCCGGGCTTGTAAATTTTGGAATCAAATAGCAGATAACATTGGATCTAAGAGTTCAGAACGTTGCAGGAACTGTAACTTTCTTCCTCCAATACATGACTGAGAAAAGAATATTAATCAGCATAAGAGTATCATATCAATGTATGATACACTGGTTGAGTATCTAGCATTATCATCAGTGCAATATATATATATACTTGATCAATGAACACGTACTGCAATATAATATCGTTCTATTTAGAAGACTTGTCAAGAGAGATAATGCCATCATCACCGACTGTCCAAACTCTCTCTTCCCCACCCTCCGACTCCAAAATCCCGTAAACTTCAACTTGACAACACAGAGAAATCCGATGACATGCGTAAAGTTCTTTGAAAAGCGACACTTGATCGCTCTCTTGAATGATATCGCGCACATGTTCACCTCCTATCACAGTAATAATAAGCCGTTCCAAAACTGTAGCACAGCTGAGCAAGAATCTGACCAGTTTCAACCAAGACAGCTCAACCCTATACTTGAACCGTGAATCTACCTCTATCTTTATCTGTATCTCGATTCTCTTGACATGGGTTGTCATACATGCGGGAATAATCTTAGGGGGGCTCCAGGGCTCACCCGCATCATTATAGTAATATGGCCTATGAGCTTGTAAGATAAGTTTTCTCAGGAAGGGACATTGTACGAGTAAATCTATTGCATTCTGCCAAGTATCTGGCCGGGGATACGTCAAAGTTAGGCAAGTTAAATTGGGGAACATGGTAGAAGTGTTACTAAGCTGTGTGCTATTTAGTGTAAGGATCCTAACATTCGAAATTGATCTGTAAAGCTTCAACTTTACCGTTTCCATCTTCTCAGATACTTCATAGTCATCATCGAACGAAGTGGTTGATACGCCATAGTCATATTTAGTGTCCAAAGATATGTCAGCTTCAAGCAAAGTGACCGAGTCCTCTGCGAAATAGCAGTGTATACCACTAGGTGTATAAAATCTGAAGCTCTCTAACTTTCGCGCTTCAACTATTACTGTAAAAAACTGGGCATATGAACGTTCCACATCCTCAACCTGGATGTTTAATACCCTCAGATTCTGACTTGACAAATGGAACCTGCTGGCAATAGGTTTCCGAAGCTTCACATTGAATTGAAGGAAGATGTTCACGCATAAATCTTCCAGATTAGGACAAGACCTCACTATCTTTTCGAGCACTTTGCAGCAAGAAGTAGCGACGAGTTTAAGATGCATACTGAGCCTCCGTAAATTTGGAAGATCTATGCAGTCAATATTATTATCTAATTGTATTCTATCAAGATGGAGTGCCACCAGTGAATTCATACGGAATATACTAGGTGGGCAAGAGCAGAAGACACGTAGAAATATGTGGATTTCTCTTACGTTTAGGTCACAAAGACGGTCTCCGAATCGTTCACCTCGCAGACCGAAGGTATGGTGGTCCAAAGTTCCTTTGAAATTGAGTACCACTTTGTCGAACGTCGGACAGGCCAGTCGTTTGAAGAGATTGTCGTTTGTCAACATGTCAAGATCCATGCTTTTGAAGTCGTCTCCCCTTATCATGATAGATTTGATTTGAGTCCATAGGTTGGTCCATCGGTGAGACAAAGTTCCAGTGACTACTGCACTTTTGATCGGCAAATAAGAGAGAATTTCAACGAGGGTTTCATCTGGTAGAGAGCTCAATCGGTCTTCTCTTTTGCTACCACTCATGGTTTTGGTCACTTATTAAATTAATTTGTGTGCGAGGCAAAGTCTTTGTCTTTGGAGCTTGTACAATATATATATTAGAGATTTCTTACGAAGGAGAAATACAAAGGAGCAAGATTCATAAAGTAGTTAGTTCCCTTACTTGATAGCAGAGAGCTAATTGCAACTTCGACATTATTGTTCCCCAATGTTGCATACTTTGACGAATCCCCACCTATATACTCTCCCCTACCCTCCCCTTAAATAAAAAATGCATTTTTGTTATTTTTAAAATTATAATGCATTCATGTTTACATAACCATTTATTTTCGTATCAATAATAAAACCATTTATTTGAGAAGTATTAAAAAAACAATTGAGGTGTACGTACAATACTCGATCATATAAAATACACTTAAGTGTCCTATATAATTTATCAAAATAATGTAACAAATTTTCTCAATTTGAGAAAACATTAGTTTCCTTTTAGCAACCAAACAAAACATTAATTTTATTTTCTAAATCAAAAAAGTGCTTACCAAAAAAGTTCGTAAAACCTTTTATAGAAAAAAAAATAGTTTAAAAATTGTGTGAAATAAAAGACGAAAATAAGTCCTCTTATACATGTCCTAAACTCCTAATTGATGGAAATTTATTGTAAAACAATCCATCTAATATATATAAATAAATAAATAAATACATAAATAGTTTAAAAACTTCACGAATATCTTTGTCTCGTACTCAAATTAATTAGTAAGTGTCCAAAACTATGAATGGTAGCGAAAGAGGAGACCGATTGAGCTCT
Organism: Pharnaceum exiguum; assembly: GCA_900322385.1. Taxonomy (NCBI): domain Eukaryota; kingdom Viridiplantae; phylum Streptophyta; class Magnoliopsida; order Caryophyllales; family Molluginaceae; genus Pharnaceum; species Pharnaceum exiguum. The sequence goes on along the minus strand of ONZK01002624.1, from coordinate 26,764 downwards.
CTACCAGATGAAATCCTTATCGAAATTCTCTCATATTTACCGATCAAAAGTGCTGTCGACACTGGAACTTTGTCTCGCCGATGGACCAACCTGTGGACTCATATCAAATCTGTCATCATAAGCGAAGCCGACTTCAAAAAATTGCATCTTGACAAATTCACAGACGATCTCTTTCAACGACTGGCTTGTCCTATGCTCGACAGAGTCGTACTCAGTTTCAAAGGATCTAACAACAATGTCTTCGACCGTCTGCAAGGTGAACGATTCGCAGGCCGCCTTTGTGACCTAAACGTAAAAGAAATCCACATATTATTTCCAGCTTACGGGTTTCTCCCACCTAGTATATTCCGTACCAGTTCATTGGTAGCTCTCCATCTTGATGGCGTAATTTTATTAGATGATAATATTGAATGCATAGATCTTCCAAAGTTACGGACGCTCACTATGCGTCTTAGGCTCGTCCATACTTCTAGCTTCAAACTGCTTGAAAAGGTAGTAAAGTCTTGTCCTAATCTGGAAGATTTATGCATAGACTTCTTTATTTGCTTCAAGCCGGAGCGTAGGAAACCTGTAGTGTTGTATTTGTCAAGTCAGAATCTGAGGGTGTTGAACATGAATGAGCACTTACAATGGTCAGATGCGCACCTTTGTAGAGCAGTGGTTGAAGCACGTAACTTAGAGAGCTTCAGATTTTATACAAGAAGTGGTGTACACTGCTGTTTCACAGAGGACTCGGCCACTTTGCTCGAAGCTGACATATTTCTGGAAACTTACTCAACTATATCGCTCGATGATGAAGACGACGAATTATCTTCGAATTCTGATGATGAGTCGACCACTTCGCTCGACAACGACGACATATCTTCGAATTCTGATGATGACTCAACTACTTCGCTCGATGATGACTACGACGTAACAGAGAAGATGGTCACGGTAAAGTTGAAGCTTTAGGAATCAATTTCTAATGTTAGGTCCCTTACACTAAATAGCAAACAGCTAGTTAACACTTCTACCATGTTCCCCAATTTAACTTGCCTTACTTTGACATATCCCTCCCCAGATACTTGGCAAAGTACAATAGATTTACTCGTACAGTGTCCCTTCCTGAGAAAACTTGTCTTACGAGATAATAGGCCCTATCGATATGATGAGTTTAAGCCCTGGAGCCCCCCTAGGATTATTCCCACTTGTATGACAACCCAGGTCAAGAGAATAGAGATAGAGATAGAGGTAGGAAAACGGTTCGAGTATAGGGTTGAGCTCTCTTGGTTGAAATTGGTTAGATTCTTGCTAAGCTGTGCCACAGTTTTGGAGCGGCTAGTTATTACTGTAATTGGAGATGAATATGTGCGCGAAATTGTCCAAGAGAGCGATCAAGTGTCGCTTTTCAAAGATCTTCATGGATGTCCTCGGATTTCGATGTGTTGTCAAGTTGAAATTTACGGGATTTTGAAGTTCGAGGGTAGGAAAGAGAGAGTTTGGGCAGTTTGTGATGGCATGATTAGTCTTCTATATGATCAAGCATAGTAGATATACATAAGAAAAGAGCGTGAAACCATTTGGTCAGAGGACATTTGGTGCGTTTAAATATCTTCTAATGCTTCTTGCATATGGAGAAGTATTTTGAACAGTCGTGATGATCTAATAACCAAGGCTAGCTCTGTGAATGGTGCGAATCTTCTCTTTAAAAAATGGACCTATGACTTCAAGTTCAGAACAGCTGAAGTATATGAGTTTTCGTGTGAAACTTTATTGCATACATTGTATGGGAGCAAATGATCTGTACGGGATTATATAGTGCTAGCTAGATTCATCATGACTACCTTAATGACTCAAAATAATTGTCTGCAATGAAGAGATTTGCATTTGGCAAATAGATGTTACTTGCATTCTGCAAATTAAAGCTACTGCACATTGAAAATGAAGATCAACTATTCTTTGTGAGTAGCAGTTTGGAATAGTATCAAAACCTGGATTGGATGCTCATCTTTTGTACGCTCCCTCAGACAAGAATTAAGGTGACATTAATTTCCATCATATATATTAAGGGGAAGCATCGGAGAAAACATTTAATCCGCCGGCTAACACTTGCAGCTAGACTACATTTCATCTGGCTTGAATAAAACTTACGACAGTCTAATACTCGTAACACACTGGTGCGGTGGTGCCGCAACTTGTGGACGTGATTAAGCTAGTTTGCAGTTAAGACAGTATGATGAGTTCTAATCTGCACACCAGAAAAATGTCTTCTTTCTTTTTAGATCAACCAGAAAAATGTCTTATGAACACTGTTTTTCCCGTTCCGTGACCCTCCCTCTCTATCTCTTCTCCTTTGCCAACCACCCCTCCCATTCAGTCTACTCGACACTTCCCCAATTCCCATCAATAACACCGTACCGCCGCGGCGCCACCCTTCTTCTTCCTGCCCTTCACCAATGAAACATTCTCTGCCTCTCACTCCCTAAGGACGCCATTTCCTTACTCCCAACACCATTGGCGAATTCGATAATGACCACCCAGACGATTTTGTCAATGACCCAACTGATAATGGATGATGATCAGTATGGCTGGCTAGCATTTTCCCCTTTTTATTTAGATTTAGATTTTTGTTTTTTTTTCCTTCCATGAAGTATGAAAAGCTCATATCATTTTTCCGAATTTTTTTCCCTTGCCAAAAGAAAAGATAAAATGTCGACAAATTAAGAAAGAAGTCTATTATTATACACCAAGTCTTTATCACACCGGGTGTACACGAATATCAGGTGAATTTACGACTAATAATAAAGCCATAAAGGTACTGAATAATGACACTAAAAATCCGACTAGTGGAATATGTTGCAATGCTTTGTAAAAAAACACCGCAGGTGTAGCTAAGAATTGGAGGTTATAATATAAGTTACGGCAAAACTGTTAGACTTCATTGTTCAAAACTACAATCACCTGCATTCTAAGGCATACAATTTCATAATCACAAAACACATCTTAACACGAGAAAACGAATAGAGTTGCTATTTTACTGACAAAAAAAAAGGATAAATCTTGAAGAACGAAATTCGTAAGACCTCATCATCGATCAGTTGGGAAAATATCTTATCCTTGGCACAAAAAACATTGGATATTAAGGAATTGACAAGAACACGTATTAACCCTTGATTGAGTCGTAGATGGGTACTGAAATTTTGTTCCATTTGTCAAGCCATAGCCTGAAGATATTGAGCATCAGTGAGCACGGGCCATTTTCTTCTTTTCTAAAGTAGTGTTTAACGGCACCTAATAAGTTAGAGTGATTCGCGTAAGATAGTGATAATAAGTTAGAGTGATTCAGAGAGGACCTCATTGGAGTTCTAATCAGTATAGGAGTATCAACGTATCATACAATAATGTTGAGTAGCTAGCATTATCATCACTGCAATATATGCTTGTAATTGATCAATGAACACCGCAATATAATGCCGTTCTAATTAGAAGACTTGTCAATAGAGATAATGCCATCATCACTGGCTGCCCAAACTCTCTCCTTCCCAACCTTGGACTTCAAAATCCCGTAAATTTCAACTTGACAACACAGAGAAATCCTAGGACATGCGTAAAGTTCTTGAAAAAGGGACACTTGATCGCTCTCTTGAACAATTTCGCGCACATATTCACCTCCAATTACAGTAATGATAAGCCGTTCCAAAACTGTGGCACAGCTTAGCAAGAATCTAACTAGTTTCAACCAAGATAGATCAACCCTATACTTGGACCAGTTTAGTACCTCTATCTCTATCTCTATCTCTATTCTCTTGAGATGGGTTGTTATACAAGTGGGAATAATCTTAGGGGGGATCCAGGGCTCATCCTCATCACAGGGACGAACGCTCTTAGCTCGGAAGACAAGTTTTCTCAGAAAGGGACATTGTACGAGTAAATCTATTGCACTCTTCCATGTATCTGGACGGAGATACGTCAAAGTAAGGCAAGTTAAATTGGGGAACATGGTAGAAGTGTTAATTAGCTGTAGGCCATCTAGTGTTAGGGACCTAACATTCGAAATTGATCCGTAAAGCTTCAACTTTACCTTGTCCATCTCCTCTGCTACGTGGTAATCATCAAGCGATGGGGTTGAGTAATTATCATAAGTATCCAGAGATATGTCACCTTGGAGCAAAGTGGCTGAATCCTCTGTGAAACAGCAGTGTATACCACTTTTTGTATAAAATCTGAAGCTCTCTAAGTTACGTGCTTCAATTACTACTCTGAAAAACTGCGCATCTGAACATTGAAATTGCTCATTCATGTTCAACACCCTCAGATGCTGACTCGACAAATGGAACACTAAAGGTTTCCTAAGCTCCGGCCGCTCGAAGCAAATAAAGAAGTCTATGCATAAATCATCCAGATTAGGACAAGAATTTACTACCTTTTCAAGCACTTTGCAGCTAGAAGTATCGAGGAGCATAAGACGCATACTGAGCGTCCGTAACTTTGGAAGATCTATGCAATCAATATTATTATATAATTTTGTTTTATAAAGATGGAGTGCCACCAGTGAATTCGTACGGAATATACTAGGTGGGCAAGAGCAGTAGATTCGAAATATTACGTGGATTTCTCTAACGTTTAGGTCACAAAGGCTGTCCGCGAATCGTTGACCTTGCAGACGGCCGAAGGCAGTGTTGTCGTAAGATCCTTCTAAACTGAGTACGACTTTGTCGAACATAGGACATACCAGTCGTTGGAAGAGATCGTCTGTCAATTTGTCAAGATGCAAGTCTTCGAAGTCGGCTTCGCTTATGATGACGGATTTGATATGAGTCCATAGGTTGGTCCATCGGTGAGACAATGTTGCAGTGTCTACTGCACTTTTGATCGGCAAATAAGAGAGAATTTCGACGAGGATTTCATCTGGTAGAGAGCTCAATCGATCTTCTCTTTCGCTACCACCACTCATGGTTTTGGTCACTTAATTAATTAATTAATTTGATTGCGAGACAAAAAGTTATTCTCTTTTGTACAGCTAATGATCTCTTACGAAGGAGCAAGATTCGTGAATTTTGTTAAACTATTTATGCTAGATTGATTGTTTTACAGTAAATTTCCATCGATCGGGACATGTATTAGTTTAGGTCTTCTGTTTCAATTCACACAAGTTTTTTTTTTTTCTATGAACGGTTTACCGTTTTAGGCTTTTAGGTAAGTACTTTTTTTGTCCATCAAAAAAAAGTACTTTTTTGATTTAGAAAGAAAATAAAGTTTTGTTGTTCTCAAAAAAAAGGAAAATAAAGTTTTGTTTGGTTGATAAAAGGAATAGAAAATTTTGTGTGAACCCGTTTCATATATAAGAGTGGCTTGGAGAGGTCATTATTGTTTGTACGAGAGGCCATTATTGTGTACACGAGGGGTCAATAATACCCAATCTCATATATAAAACGAGTTCAAACAATTTTTTAGTGTAAAAAGAATACTTACATCGCACACCCAGGTGGCAGGCTGTACCTTGCACCGTACACCCTATTTGTTTATTTCTCTTATTTTAGACTCAATACTTCATAAAAATAAAGGGCCTAACATTTAATATAATCATTTACATACAAAAGCGTGTATACGGTACATGCGGTGCAATGTACACCCGGGTGTATGATGTAACCTCTTCTATATTCTCTTATCACACATCACAAAAACTACCAACATAAAACAAGGAAAAAAATTGTATGAACCTGTTTCATATATGAGACATGGTATTAATGACCCATCGCCTACACAATAATGACCATCGACTATACAATAATGAATTAATGACCCATCGGCTACACAATAATGACCCATCAACTACACAATAATGACCCCTCTTACCCAGTCTCATATATCTAATGGGTTCACACAAAATTTTCTCATAAAACAATAACAACAACCGAGTATAACTCCCATTTAATTTGGGAGCTCGGGGGTTAAGATGTACGCAACCTTACCAGCTCCGGGGTGAAGATGTACGCAACCTTACCCCTATTTAAGTTTGCAGAGTTTGTTTTTGAGATTGACCCTAAATGCATTGCTGCATTGAAGTATTAACTTCCAACAACTTCACTAAAACTAAGAAGTACTGGAAGGTTTCTTAGCCATTTTGTTATAGTCCACAATCACTTAAAAATGAAAGATACAAATAATTGTTTCAACTTCATAACTATTACATAACTGAAAACTGGGAGGGTACGTAATAATATTGAATTCCTCTCTCTTTAATAGTGGAATTTTACATATGAATTATTTTTATTGTTTGTTGGCATTGTATGCAAAGAAAATAATGAGGTATAAATGAATAAAGAATGCAAAAAGAAAAAGAACAAGAAAGAAATTTAAATAATTAACATAAATAATTTGTTTAACGTGTGAAACACAGAATGAGAATTTTGAGATGGAAATAAACTATGAGATGGGTCACATTTTCTTTTCGTAATGTTTTGTGATATAAGGTTTAGTTTTGCAATTACATTTTTTTATCTAAAACATTATGAAAGTAAAAAAAAAACTATCATAATTCATAATTTTTAAAAAACCTCTACTTTTTGAAACTACTTTATTACATTTATTTTTAAGGGAAAAGCATATCTCGAATGTAAGTATGGTAATACATGTGTACTACAAATAAGAGAGGTCAATTACTGTATAGTGACAGTTGTATAGTGATAGTTGCTTGACCATTAAGAGAACGATTCGATGCCCGATGTAGTTTTAACTTCAAACATTGGTTTGATCAAACTGCTAAAGGATGAGGGTTTTGATGGAGATAAGAGAGAAGGGAGATGGGGTTAGATTTTTTACAAGGGTAATTTAGGGTTTTTTAATTAAAAAAATTACTCTGTATAGATAAAAATGCACACTGCTATGAGAGGTTTGGTATTTTATGTTACAAGATTCGGAGATTAAGATTCAACTGGAAATACATTGTTCACCCCTACATACACGAATTCGTCGAGCTTTGATTTGTGCGAAGACTATTTTTGTTTTGAGTTGGATTTTAATTTTTGTTTTCGTTTCTATTGCGTAGTTTCCTTAACACCCTATTTGGGAGCAAGGGAGCGGGAGGGGATTTCTCATGAACGTACTAAGTGGGTCATTCTGGAAAAATTCTCCCAATTTTACGAATCGGGGTAAGGCTGCGTATATCAGGCTTCTCACTACCCCATCTGAGATGCGATTATGTAGGATTGTTGTTGTTGTTGTTGAGCGGGAGGGGATTAAAGGGAATGAAAGGGAATGGGAAAGGGAAAGGAGAGGAGAATAAAGGGGGTAAATTTTGTAAAATTTACTTATCGTCTATTTACCCCTAATTTGTGAAATTAAAAGAATATATGTAGCAATATAAGTGTATGAGACAATGGTTTTACGCTCTTTTCCCCGGTTTGAGAAATGAATATGAAGCACTAAGAGTACTCCCCCTGTCCTATAAAGATATTTACAACTAACATTACTTTTTTTTGGTGAACTTTTTCAATCTTTGGCCTTCAATTAAAAAAAAAACATTGTTTATAATTAGTCAAAAAAATTAAGCTGATTAGACTACATTTTTGAAGTACTTTGGATATAATATTATAAGTTCAAAATTTTAAAATTGTAAATTAATTCATATAATTGGTCAAAGTGTTTGAAACAATTGACGAAAAAAGTCAAACTGTACATATTTTTTGCACAAAAAATTGCATGAACCCATTGCATGTACGAGACTATGTATTAATAACCCCTCGGGTATATAGTATTGACTCCTCTAATACACAGTAATGACCCATCGGACAAACAATAATAACACATCCAAACCACTTTAATATATAAAACGGGTTCACACAAGTTTTTCTATATTTTTTGTGGACACAGCGAGTATGAAACAATTGCTTTTCAAGCTTTTTTTTTTGGAAAATGGTTAAATTTTATTGCTTAAAACTATTTTCCCAAGGGAAGCATAGAACTTCCCTTATAAAGATATCCAGTTACATTTACAAGATCCAAAACATCCAAAATCAAAACTAATTTGGACTCAACATCATAGAAATGAGGGGAATTTCTATACAACTAAACATACTACTCTTAACTGCAAACTTAATAACGCCCAT
>ONZK01002621.1:768-36142 GCA_900322385.1 Pharnaceum exiguum | reverse complement strand
GGGTGGTGTTTCCCTTGCAAATGAAGACTCACTCATGGTAGAGGTTGTCTGCAGTTTTGAGGCTACAGTATGGCAATAGGCCTTGTTTCCTTATGCGGATATGCATATGTGGTTATTGGTGGTTGGTGACTTGGTTATTTGGTCGTGCATATATTTGTGTCTGTTTTTTCGCCCCTCAACTTGCAGCAAATGATCGTGATTGGGGATAGTTTGTTGCTTTTTGTGGGAACCTGGTGCTTTCGAATTTCTTTATGCTGTTGTATGTGTGAATCTTTTGTTTTGGTTTTCTGAAAGTGCTTGCTGCTTGTACCTGGTTAGGAATACTGCATCTGAGACGGTTAAACAAAAGCTAGTTTTTGCTGGAAGTGAAGAAGGGAAGTTTCTTGCACTGAGACAGAGTTTTTCTGAGGTAGGTGGCTGAAACTTGTAATGGGAGTAGGATGGCTTTGGTGTCTGAAAGCAATTTTGTTTGTTTCTGACGCTTAGTTGGTTTACTTGATCTTTCAGTAGAAACAGATACGGTTTATTGCATAGTAATCTGTTGTGTCTAGTCCTGTAATGGGTTCATTGTTCATTATACTTATCCGTGTTTGTATTGATGTGTAAGGGTGTGTCTGTACTTTTGCTATTTCTTTAGCCTCTTGTGTTAGTACCCGATTTCTTACATTATATCATGTTCCAGAAACTTCATCTTCTTTGATATTGTACTGGCAAACTTAATTTTGTCAATCATTTTAAAATCTAAATGTGTTTATGTTGAAGAAAATGTATCTTTGACACTGATGATTTTAACTCTTATTCTAACCCTTAATGTCTATTCCCTACCTGCCCATGGCATCTCAATTTTATTGTGTTTGGTTGCTTGCAGCCATAGATTTCTAGTGTATTTTGTGCTCTGTCCCTTTGTTTATATACAACATGAGCTACACATTTTTTTCCATTCATTTCACTTACCAAAGTACTTGTTCTTCTTGCTGACGTATTTGCTTTATTTTGAGCAGAGCTTGAACCCACCTGTCTTGGTTTTTGTTCAAAGCAAGGAACGCGCCAAAGAGCTGTACAAGGAACTGGCATTTTGTGATATCAGAGTGGATGCTATCCATGCTGACCTGTCCCAAGCACAGGTGAATTTCTTTAGGAACTAGGTTGGATATGTTCTTTTTTTCTTGTTCTCATGTTTTATGATTGTGATGCAATGCTCGGTAACCTTCTGATGGTAGCACTCCAGTTATAGCTGCAACTATGAGGCTACATATCTTATCACTTCATTTTGGGCCTTTACTATAATTTAGTCCATCTGTTAGTTTTGTCTGTCTAAACCAGTTGTTCGCTTCTTTATTGTTTGATTGTCAAAATGCGTACAGCGCGAGAATGCAGTGGACGAATTCAGGGCTGGAAAAACTTGGGTATTGATAGCCACTGATGTAATTGCTCGTGGTATGGACTTCAAAGGCATCAATTGTGTGATCAATTATGATTTTCCTGACTCGGCTTCCACGTACATTCACAGAATTGGTAAGTAATCAAAGTTGACAGTTCCTTAAATTTGATTTGTGTTTAAAAAGAGGAGGGGTCTTCAACCCTCTGACAGAAATTTACGTTTGCTTAAACTAGCTTCATATCTGAGTGACTTGAATGAGATGTGACATCCACAACATTGAAATCTTGTGTGATGAAATGAACTGGCATTTTATGATAATGAAGTCAAAGATTTGAATAGTATGTGTTGATTCTGCATGGCTTTAACCCCCCATCGTTTTTTGTCTTACAATGTCCGACCTTATTCCTCGTATCATGGAAACCTTGATACATTCTCTTTTTGTGCCCCTTATTATGTGCTCAGCGGCGTCCCAAAGAATTTGGGGGCCCTGTGCGAAAATTAAAAAAAATAGGCCCGAAACAGTCGAGCAATTTTTATATATAATTTTGTAAAAAAAATAATCATTAGTTTACTTTTAACATTATGGAAAGTCTTTTATTCTAGATGATAAAAAGAAATTTATGAAGCTATTGATGGAAGATGGTTTTAAACTACAAATAATTCTGAAAATGGGGGCCCTCTAAATTTGGGAGCCTTGTGCGGTTGAGCTAATGTGTACGGGACACCTTGTATGTGCTTCTTGCCCTATAATTATTATTGTGTTTGAGTCTTTGAGATGGTGAAAGTTTCATTGAGGTTGCTTTTATTTAATGACTTATTTAACAATCGTCGATGCGGTTTTTTCTTAGGCCGATGTGGCAGAGCTGGGAGGACTGGAGAAGCCATCACATATTACACAGAAGCAGATATACCGTATCTTCGGAACATTGCCAATGTCATGGCACAGTCGGGTTGTGAAATTCCTTCTTGGATCATGTCCATGCCTAAAGGCAAATGGAAGAAGTATAGGCCGCATCGAGATTCTATAGCCGTTGGTCCAAAAGACGAATGATGGATTGGAACTTTGGAAGGCGATTTATAATGTTGTGTGAATTGTATCATTTTTCACATAAGTTTCGGGATGCTCCATGTATGCTTTTTCTTTGAATATACTAACATTTGTACATCTTGCTTAAGGCAAAATTTAAAGGTCTACAATTTTTTGATGTGTGGTGTCTACTGTCTAGCCTCAAGGTTGGTTGTTGCTTGTAAGTTGGAACGCCGGGACACACAATATTGATAGTCTCCCTTCACATCATAGCACTCCTTAGGGCAGTGATTCTTAACCAAGGACATGGATTTAAGGAAAACAATTTGTTTTATAGACATGCGGTATTGCCCACTCGAGTTAATATGACCTAATAAAATCTAAGATGAAAATGTTAATCTAGTCTATGTTACTTAGCCATGCCCATCATCCATATAATGTTGCATCTCAATTTGTGTTGATCACACCCCAAGGAAAAGTATGCAGTTACTCGTATTGAGAGACTATATATCACAGTCACGTGTGCGACCTCGGTCAGATTCGGATGCAATTGGAGCAAAATTAATATGCAAAGATCCTCATTGAGATACCATTTACAATAATTAGGTGTGCAACCCGGATTTGATCCGAATGCAGTCGGAGCGAAATTTTGATGAATTAGAAGAATAATAAAAAAAAGTTCGAGCGGTTGGAAAAATTCATCGTTCAGAATCCGAATCCCATTGGATCAATATTTTCATGGGAAATGTCTTTACATGAACACTAGTGCCTTGATATTCCATTTAAGTATACAATATAGTAGAAGGAAATAATAGTGAACATTAAGGCTTGTTTTGTTCGTCGGTAGTATTCCATTCATTTTTTCAATTCAGGTCATTTTTTTCAATTAAGTTCAGTTTCATTTCAAATCTTTTCAACCTACCAAAACATACCCTAAATATATAGAATAATAGTAAGATATAGAACTCAAATAAATTTGAAACGCATAAAAAATTCGATTACATATAAACCAAAAAATTTATTGAATGTCATTATTATGGGCATGTTCTCTCCATCTTCTAAAAAATTCAGTTCAATTACTTTCAGTTCCGTTCAGTTTTATTTTATTCAGTTAAGTCTTTATAAGTTGGGCAGAACAGTGCAAGACTCGTGCTATATGAGCCGATTGAGATATCAATCAAATTGGAACAAAAATAAAGCATGACCTACGACATATTAATGCAAATGTAATTTATACTTTGTTTTTTTTTTTGGAAGAATGCTAAACATTTCTTTTAAATTCTAGAAAGAGACAAAGGGAAAAGTAGAGGAGGTCAATGACCCGAGGGTTAAATTAATGAAATTCTTCCGATATTTTGTGGTTGACATGGAATTTAACCTAGATGGGATTGGATTTTCATGAGAATTTATTTCATGAGCTATTTTGACTAACCAAACAAGAGAAAAAAGTTTCCTAAAAATCTTTTTTTTTATGGGACTAAAAATCGAGCTTTTCCATGGGAAGAAGGAAACCAAACGACCCTGATTTGACGATAGAACAAACGTAGCCCTTTACCTTTCTTTCCATAAATCTAAGGCCGTTTTTTTTTTGATAGAACTAAGGCCTTTTTTACAGTCAAAAAAGATCTTAATTAGTCTGATAGCTAGCTCTAGAATGTTCCAGAATTCTTTTTTTCTTTTCTATTTTTTCTTTTCTTTCCTTGTAATTTCAGTCGGCCAACCCTACTGTGGTCTGTGAAGTCTCTATATAAAGAGGGCCTCTCCTCCCTTGTTGTACATCACAAACGAAATCTCAAACACATACATACGAAACAGTACTCATCAGCCCTAATCATCAACCTTCAAGGTATGTATTATTACCACCACAGACACTATAAATTTCTCCTTTTTATTTATGTTGATTCCTTTCTGTTCTTTATGTTAATTCTGTGTTGCTAGTTGCTACTATATAGACGGTAGTTTTTTGCTCAACACGTTACGATTATTATATCACGCCTTTGGTTCTTCGTTGTGATGATTGGAATAATAAGTTAGGGTTATTTTCAGTCTATTTTCATGGGATTTGACTGATGCACTTTCATGATTTAATATTTCAATTTGTTCCTTTCGTTTTTCTTTGATATTTGTTTTCTGTTTGTAGGGTTTTGTTAATACTACGTAAGTTGCATGATGTTCTAGGTTTTTTTTAGTCATGCAGTTTGTGCATATACTTTTACGTTGGTTGAATTTCGTTTCTTTCGTTTATTCAAAATAGTTGCTTGAGTCTAATCTTATGGTTGAATTTACAGATGCAAATCTTCGTGAAAACCCTGACCGGAAAGACAATCACCCTTGAGGTGGAGAGCTCTGACACAATCGACAACGTCAAGGCCAAGATCCAAGACAAGGAGGGCATCCCACCAGACCAGCAGAGGCTTATCTTCGCCGGTAAGCAGTTGGAAGATGGCCGCACCCTTGCTGACTACAACATCCAGAAGGAGTCTACCCTTCACCTTGTGCTCCGCCTTCGTGGTGGTGCATTCTAAGCTCGATCTTCTCGATCTTCTAGTGATGAACTTGATTGATCTGTTGGGTTCATCTTAAATAAATGGGTTTATTCCCATGTTTAGTTAATTTAGGTTTGCTTCTTGGCTTGCCATCTTGTTGTGGTCATGGATTTTAGTGATATTCCTTTAATGAAACCGTCTAGTTTGCTTTAATTCTCTCCAACATGTTTATTTTCAACTTTGTTTTTTTAACTCAAGTGATCTGTTTTAGAATGAGAGAAACTTTAAATCACGAGTCATCAAGACATCAACGGATTACAATTTTGACGAACTAAAAGTTGTAACATCATTAAACATAAAGCACCGAACGAATTAGAAAAATAAACTAGAAGGAAATACAATAATGTGAGCTTCTAGCCTACTAATTAATGACACCCTCAGTTGGTGAATTGAGTGGCTATCAGAACAGTAGCAGCCAAGATCCTGCTTCCAAAAGGTTGGTGTTTTTATTCCTTAGCGACGTGATCGGCGAGTACATTTGCTTGACGACCCTCGCTCGTTAGTGCTAGCTCCCTGCAATAAGTCACAATATCCTTGATATTAAGAGAAACATGCCCCGGAGTGGTAATTAGATCCCAGTCCCTTCGACAATCCGTAGATAAAATTGCATTTAATACTCAAGATTTCTGCTTTTATCCATTGAAGAGCATCTCTAATGGCCAGCAATAACTCCCCTCCAAGGGTGAATTAGTTCTTCTATTTTCAGCATAGGCCACTAGGGGTTTCCCCGAGGTATCCCTAACAATCATACTTGTAGCGGTACAAAGAGACTTATAATCGAAAGAGGCATCCACATTAATTCTAACCCAATTGTTAGGAGGGAGGTGCCATCCATGTTTAAGAGTGGAAGAAGGATTGTTAGTAGGGGAGTTTATAGCAAGAGTTAGAAATCACAACTCTTAATAATATTATTACTATTAATGCATGCATGAGATAGGTGGCTGGACAGATTTATCAAAACATAGGCTATTTCTCCTGAGCCAGATATCCCATATAACAAACCAGAACTAAATATGCCATGGAGGAGCATTAGCAAAGGGAATGGAGTGATCATTTTTCACTTGCTTCTTTAACCAAGGAGTCAAATCCATTGTAAAAAAATTATGTTTAACATTTAGTAAAACCAAAATATCTTTAGCTTTAGGGCAACCCCTTAAAATATGCAGAGTATCTTCATTACTACTTATACAGTGCTTACAATAAGGGTCAGTAGAGTAGTCATGCCCGGGATCATTGATCTGGTCAATGAGCAGCACCTATTTTTCTCTCTATATCAGCCCGGGATCGATCGATCATGTACGATTATAATTCTGTCATCCCAGCAACAGGTAACACACCTCTTTCGGTTTCTGGTTCACAGTATGACACACGGATTCACAGCCCTGGTAGAGATCAGTGTGGCGGAGCCTAATAATATAATCTATGCTTGGATCAATTACCTCAAAATTAAATAGATGCTGCTGATAATAGAAGATAAACCTCTTGCATTGTCTGAATTGTGTAATTTGTAACTGACACATTTCAAAGTTGAACATAACTACACAAGTGATGAAGTACCTAGTACTGAGTAAGATCATATGTTCATGCTCAATTGGAACTTGCAAAACCAAAATTGATGTGAATGAGTGTATTATATATACATACAAGAGAAAATACCTTCATGGGTCATATATCATCAAACAGCTTTTTTTTTTAAAGGCAAGGATTTAAAGGAGATTAAGAGCTCCTCCTCTCGAGGAAAACTCCTAATCTATCATCCGAAAGAATAGAATCTACGTCAGCAAACCATGAGGTGTCCCAAAAGAAAGAACCATATATAACGACGACCATAAGAGGCCACCCAGTCAGCTTGTCATGTCTATGTTGATGATTCATTGAGAGTGGCTGTAAAATACAGTGCTGAATTGAGGAAAATAAGTATAGAACCTGGATGTTTTCTGTGCAGGAGATTAGAATATCTGTCATGCTGTACTCTAGGAGTAACAACTACCCAGGCAGTCGGGTCTAAAACATGTATAGTAATTCTACTAAAGATCCTGAGTTCTTGACAGGGGATCTTACTATCACAGCCAATCGTCATTACTCCTCATTGGGATCTATAACTCAGGTTTTGATTGTAAAGTTTGTGGATTCTTGATTGATTTTAAAGGACCGAATGGTCAAGAGTCGGGATCTTATAAAGTTGACCAAAACGATCACCCATTCACCCTTATACTAATCCTTGTGACATCAAATTGAACATGGAAACGACTAAACGAGACATGCTACATTACGATATGATAATAACATCACAAAATCACACGTCACAGATGGAGGCTGCTAGCTAAGTAAGCAAGCCTGTTACTCTACAAAAGAAGTAATGCTTCTGATAACAAAAGCCTCTTGCATATATCTGAAATAGAATTGACACAATTTCAAATTATATTTCAAGTAGATGCTTGACATAAATATTGAAATCAAACAGATGGCTGTGTTCACCTGCCACCATAGGCTATGTTCTCCTCGGCTACTTATTTAAAACCATGGAAAAGAAGATGATCTAACCAGCGTCATGTTTTAGGCCTAGGATCAACCCAAAATGCATTGTCCGCCGGACAGCTAAATGTAGCCTCAACAGAGGGTCTAGAGGGATAGCATGGAAGGACAGTGCCTTCTTTCATGTTGAAAATCCCTACTGGACACTCATTTTTACTCTGCTTGGAGAAAAATTCAGCGACGCTGAAATAGATACAATCACGGAGCATCCCGGGAAACTCACCATAAAAGGAGTGGTTAGGGCCAATGAACAATGACTGCCCATCCAACGAATCCAAAAGTTTTAATTGGTGATTCTTAAAATCATGTCTGAAAACATCAAAGTGCGAAGTGGTTTTAGATATCGTTTTCCAGTACTTATCATAGGGCACATTACTTCTATCGTAGTACCCCTTATTATAATATCTGAAGACGAGCAGCAGATCGCCATCCTCTAAGGCCACAATGTAATGATCACGCTGACAATTCCTTCTCACTAACTTGACCTCCTCAGGCCCATCTAGGTCTCTAAGAAACTCAGTGGCCCCACCGAGCCAGTCAAATTCATCGTAAGCATATCTGGAAAGGTATATGCTCTCGTTTTGGATGTTTAAAACCTCCAAATTTAAACAATGACGATAGGGTGTGGCAAAGAACAAGTTGCTAGGGCTAGAAAATACAAGTTGACAATCCGACTTCATCCTTAAATCAGATTGATCCTCTTCAGATGGTTCCAACCACTTGAAATGATGTGTATGATTATTCATTTTCATACCAATTGGGAAGTAACAAAATTCAGGTTTTTTGTCAAAGATATGCCATTGTTGGGCGGCCACCTTGCAGTCAGGGCTCCAAGGGTTGGGATGGGAGAGAGTGAGCTGCGACAAAAACTGTGATTCTGCCATATCCCTGGGCAAACATCTACCATGATTCCAATGATGAAGTGGTGATTCTGCCAATAACTCGCCATCATAACAATCTATCGGATACGCCAAATCAGAATTCGGGTCTATAAAAACAGAGAGGGTGGACAAGGGTGGGAGGGTAACGACGTTGATGTCATTTCCCTTGAAGGGGTCAGAAAGGTAGATAGGACACAAGCCCTGACCGTAGTCCACATACCCTAGCCATCCACGAGTCGAAGCAACACACCTAGCCGTGGTTGGGACTCCAAGGGATTTCTCCCGGTCAATCCGAACCAATTGGTTGTCGACCGGGTTGTAAAACTGATCAAACTCTCTCACAGGAGGAAGCATTAGCCATGTGCTTGACGTGTTCGGAAGGCAGTCCAAGTCTAGTACCTCCGGAGCATTGGCCACTGAATAATTTCTACAGTGATTGGTACATATTTTTGCTGAGACAGAAATGGTCGAAAAAGGGTTTTTAGATCTCAAACAGCGGATGAAAAGTGGGTTTAATAATTTGGTAGTCATCGTAGTGTGCAGAGAAGGATGCTGGAGGCTAGGGCTAGTTGATGATATGATAGAAAATGTCGATTTATGTCTTCTTTGCAACTTTTCAATTTATTTAAAAAAACATTATTTTCCCTGTCGCCTTTATATTTCTAAGATTTTTTTGAAGATATTTCTATCCTTTCTAGCCTTTATGCCTTCTTTACATGAATTGCGGATATTTAAATAAAAAAAATCATACATGTATCGCTTGTTATTATTAAAGAAAACTAATATGTTGCATTGTTGCCTTCAACAGAAGGGCTATGTTTTTTTTTTAAGGTTTATATCAATTTAAAAAAATTGATTAACCGTAACATATGAGTTGGAATTGGCATTGTGTCCGGAACAAGAAGATAGTGCTGAGGGTGATTTCAAGGACTGTGAACACATTTAGCTGAAGTCTAGTTTTGTTAGGTGCTCATTTGGAAGGCCTTGATGTCTACGTTTGAGTTCTAGGATGATGAAATGTGCTCAAATTATCAAGATATTGTGAACAATTTGGATTGCAAGAACACACTTGTGCCAGAACATGGCACACGAATTGTTCTCATGGCCCAAGAGCTGTGAATTACAGTGCATAATCTTGAGACTTTTCAAGGTGAATATAAGATAGGAGGACCAGCATGAGGAGCTGTCAAGGAAAATGATGCAAGGATTCTCCAATTCATTAATTCTCAAGACACGGCAAACATCATCTCCTTGCTGCAGTGCACCATACAATGATACCTTTGATGTGACGCCTTAAAAGGTTCAGCCCGCCATCACACCAGTAGCTAGGGTATAGGGGTGGGCAGATGACTGCCGATTGAAAATCTGACATTGATTGCGTCAATGTTTTCCCAAGCTAGTGGTCTGCTGAAAATTTGAGCCCGTGACAACACGACTTGAAAACCAGGAGTTAAAACAGTGGAAAGTTGTAGGCTCGTAGCAGGGATGAGCCATCATAAACAGCGGAGTATCTGACAAAATGGAAAGCAAAGTGTAGCTTTTAGGCAGAATGAATAAGGTTATAGAGGACCAACGAAATGTTCTAACTTGGAATCTGGCTTTCATTTCTCCGTAATTAGCTTTATGCTTAAGATCTCATATAACTCACCAAGTCTAACTAGACAAATCCAAAACTGCACAAGCTGTCTAATTAGAAGTGGAATATACCCACAATGAAAGAAGAACCATCAGAAGAATAGCTTTCACAAAAAGCTCTGAGAAGCACCACCAAGACAAGGGATATCAACCAGAGCAGGTTTGATCAGCACTAACTAAGCAACTAGCTCACTGATGAGACCACACATATAGAATGGACTTGTATCTTTAACCGACTTATCCCATTTCATCCTTTCGAAAACAGGTGAAATTAGTTTAACTGAATTTCCCCAGTGAATCCGGTTGGATATGGGTGAACATCAAGTAATTTGTTTGCTCAACAATAAAACTTATAGGGAAGTACCACAGGGGAACTAAAGTCTTCCTAGGTTAAATTGACATGGAAACCCCCTCCCTAATAAATCCACAACTCAAAGGTCTTGACCTTTCTATTGTGCAGATGTGAATTCACTGAAAAATGAAAATGCAGATTAGTTCACTCAAGGATATTACATTTACTGTCTTACTACCCAAGAAAAAAGTACCAGTAGTGTTCCCAATATATTAGTCTTGTGTATCTGAATCAAAAAAAAAAAACATTCCTTGGAATGCCGGCGAATTTATAAAGCAAGTGCAACAAAAAATAAGAAAGCATCCCTTGATGGTTCATAGGGAAATCTTGTTCACAATCACTATTGAACAAAAAAAATAATAGCAAACATGAATGCATATCTGTTGAAAGAATTCCAACGGGAAATAAACATACCCTTTCACACCACATCGACCACCGCGAGCATGCCAATGATGCTACATCTCTTCCTTTTTCAAATTGCCACAAACATTACATTCCAAAAGACCGGGTGCACTACCATTAGATGGAGGCAAAGGGGCCAAAGTGCCCCCACAATTCTCCCTATCACACACAAAGCTAATGAAGAAGTAAGCATGAGGGAAGTCATCATTGTCTTCATGCTCGATACCATTTTCCCCCACATC
The DNA here is from genome assembly GCA_900322385.1 of Pharnaceum exiguum. Classification (NCBI taxonomy): domain Eukaryota; kingdom Viridiplantae; phylum Streptophyta; class Magnoliopsida; order Caryophyllales; family Molluginaceae; genus Pharnaceum; species Pharnaceum exiguum. Next base: position 25,141 of record ONZK01002621.1, on the reverse strand, counting down.
TGTTTCCAACATATTTCCATCATCCTCATCCATTTCCTCGTCTTTGTCATCTTCTTCCTCATGCGACCAATTGGCTTCAACCTTACACCGATCACAAACACACGAAAAACCATAATCATCTAGCAATCTTTTTTGCCGTTCCGGGAAGCTTAAATTGACGGGAAAATAACTCAGACAAATCTCATGGCCTTCGGGAACATCATGTATTATCCGGATAATCATATCAGTATTTCCATCTGGGACACTGTCAACGTAGTCAAAGCGGCAGGCATTGGGGAGGCAATCATGGTTGAAGAATGAAGCATTAGGGTATATAGCATAAGCCCTAACAGATCTATCTTTATTTTCCGAAAAAGGCTCCATCAGACCAAAGGCATTGCACCTGTCTTTGGCCAGTAGAGCTGCCGTCATCTCAACCGACGGGGGAGATAATCCCTGAGGAAACGGAAGCGAAGAGAAGATAGAGTGGAGTGCAAAAGCAGCCTCTGCGTCTTTATTTGCACCTTGGTCCCCACTACCATCGAGGGACATAAGTGTTTGAAAGGCGGAAGGAGAAACCATTGCAAGATTATAGGCTGCTACCAAGTAGCGAGCTTGGACCTGTCGTTCATCGAGCTGGTGGTCAACCAGAAAGGGACAACTTCGTAAATACTTGAGAGCTTGGCACACCCAAGGAGTGTGAACTGATTTCAGTGCCAAAGACTGACAATTAGCGCTGCAAAAGCTTGCATCATCGGGGTGAGAGCATGAAGGACATGTACAAGCTGTTGTCATAGCTACATCCAACCGCCTGTAGCAGTGGGCACAATATCTAGAGAATGAAGAGCTACCCTCTTCTTGTTTCTGTTTCAAAGGGAACGCAAAATAGCTTAGGATAGGGGAGTCCCGTAGCACGATTTCACCGCCCTTTAAAGGCTGGGAAGCTACTAAACCCCTTCCCTTGCCCTCTATTTCCACCAATTTCAAAGAAGTTGATATCGGTGCCTGGCTTTGAGCAGTCGCCATGGACAACAAAGGCTTGAACTATATTGTTCTGCATACAAGTCGAAACCATTCATGTAAGAGGACTTCAATCAAAATATGAATCAATCAACATGCAGATATTAGTTTTCTACATTTTTATACATTTATTGCTTTTGGGAAGCAAATCAGAACTTAGTTAAAATGTTCCAATGGGTTAATCTCGGAAACAAACTCTCTGTTTTCCGGACCAGACCCCGAGCACCCCCATTGAATAGGGATTTACACTCGGTTGTTGTTGTTGTTCCAAAAAAAGATTAATGTTCACAATATAAAGTCAAAGACCAGCAATATCATACTCCTTCCATCAACTAAAAACAGTGCTTCCTAACTAAGAAATTGAGCTAGATTTTCGGCATTTAATAGCAAACAAACCAAAGCAATGATATTACTCATATTTCTGCCAGCATATATAAGTCATAGAGGGGAAATGAACTATGAAAAAGCAAAATAAAGATGATCAGTTCTACACTTCTAGCAAAAAAACATAGGCATAGTTCACAATAATAACAAACAAAATGGGGAGGGTGGTAATAGTAAAAGAGAGTGAGATTATATTTTAATTACCTGTTGTGAGCCAAACAGTGTTGAGGCTTTGTGAATTGTAGTTGTCGGAATTAATTGGTTAGTCAATTAACAGAGAGAGACAGATATTAGTGTTCAGTACTCAGTAGCAGTAGAAGAAGAGCGGCGAAAAACAACGTAAATCAGGTTGGGGAAATAGTTTTTGATGGTTTTAGTGAATAGTGAGAGTGAGCACAATGGGCCAACGTAAGGTTATAGGCAAGTCGGCCGATTAATGTATGGGCTTTAGGACAGTTTTTATTTTCCGGATGGGATGCCTGGGTGGAATAAACATCAATATATAAGTAAGGATTTTTTTTATGTTTTAGGAGGCAAGAATTTTTATTTTTTTTTTGGAAAAAAAGAGGAAATTTTTTGTTACTCCTTCGGTTTATTATTTCTATGATCCAATAAATATAACCTGGAACGCATTTTATGTTAAAATAAATTTTGGTTTTTTATTTTTTCAAAGTTTATTTCAAAGCATTAAATGTATGGTACAACCGGGAGTACCAAGCATGGTACTCCCCAAACTAAAATAAAAAAGAAAACCCCATTTAAAGAGAAGAAAAAAAACAGTAAATCCAGATCTATCTTCCCTCTCCTCATCTCCATTTTGTCCTTACCCTTAACAACCACCTTATCCGGACCCCACAACTGCTTCCCACCGTCGCCCATCGTCATTAACTCACGGCCTTATATAGCATTGCCCAATTCGTGATCCGCTGAGATTAATTTGTGGCCCCCTGAGTTTAATTCGTGACCCCCTAAATTTTAATTTGTGATCCGTAAAGCGCAATTTGTGACCCATGGTGTTTAATTTGTGACTCATGTCGAACTGCGATTTGTGATTTTTGCTAGAGGAGACAGAGTGAGATTATGGGTTTAATTTTTTTGTGATGAGAGAGAGTGAAATTGAGGGTTTGTTTTGTAAGAAGAATGGGTAAAATCGTGAGGAGAGATTGTGAAAGTGAAGTTTTTGGTGAGCAGAGAGAATGGAATGAGGGGAGAGATTGAAATTGGTATTATTTTGTGAAGATATGTTTTGAAATTGGGGGAGGGGGTGGCTGTCAGTTAGCCTTCACGTTGGGAAGGAGGAGGAGAAGCTAAGAGAGGGAGGAAGGAGATATTTTTCTTTTTCTTTTTTAAAGATTGGGCTTTTTTATTTTATTGGGGTGTATGGTGTTATGTATAACCGGTTGTACCATAGACTGATTGGCTTTTGTTTTTGGTATGAATTTATTATCTTATACATAAATTATTATTATGAAGGGCAATTCGAAAATGTTACATATATACCCCCTGTTTATGTGTGTGGGAAATTTCATATGTGCCTTATGTCATTAATAAAGAGTGTTTTGTGATGTCACTTCTGTTTATTTGGACAACCCTTATCTGATTTGAGAAGAAAGAGAAAACAGATTAAAGAGCTATAAATAGTGACGATAGAAGAGATAAAAGGACCAAGGTTGTCCATAAGATAATAATACAGTGATCTGCATAAAGTTCTTCAACCCAAATCGATGCCCATTTGAACTCGAATCGGCCTCAAATTTTGCCAGCACGCTTATGGATTAATTGTGCACTTCACATCCAAGGAAATGTAATCTCTCTAAGTTGGTTTTCGGCAAATTCTATCGTACACCTATTTTTTTTTTTTTTTTTAGAAGGTAAGGAATGATAACACTAGGAGTCCCATCTCGGGAATAATCCCTAGTGTTGAGTACAAAATTGTGTGGTTGTAGAAGAGATTATGAAAATGGAAGAAATTAGAACAATCTGGCTAAAAAGGGTAAGAGGCCAGATTAGAAACTAATTCCCACACTCCCACAATCCCAAACCACACTACTAAACTAAAAAACAAAAAACAAACAGAAACTAAAATAAAGTAAAACACACTAAAACTACAATAGCCTAAAAACACTAAAACTAAAACTAGCAGCTTGATCTTAAACGAACGGAGATGGACGACGATCGGCCACTACTCACAATCTCACAAAAGCAACATCCATCACTTCTTTGGTCTTCAAAAACGGGTCGGGCTGCGCCGTCGGGTCTTCAAAACGGGTCGGGACAAAAGTAAACAAATCCACACATGAGTGGATAAACAAGATCTGAACGATCTAAACAGGAGCAGCCCCGTGGTCGGGACAGTCTTGAACGGGTCGGGTCGGGCTCGAATGAATCGGGTCTACCCGGGTCAAAAGCAACAAAACCAATGCAAAGGAAAAAGATCGGATTGATATTAATCAATGAGAAAGGCAAGATCTGATTTGTAAGATCAGATCAATCTTAAACAATGAGCAAAACTAAGATTTGAAGGATCAGATCAAAGTCGAACAAAAGCATCGAAATGGCATCAGTGAAGGCTAGTGGTGGTTACGTTGGAATAAAAGCTTTGATGGACTAAGGTAGTTAACAAAGATGTGATCTAGGGAGTGTTGGAGACTTGGAGGACATGGCGGCTGTAAACACAAGGGGAAAATGAAGGCTAAGGGTTTCTAGAGAGAGGAGCTCTCACCTCTCTCTAGAAACCCGAAGTCACCGGTATCGTACACCTAGTTGTAACTTCATCGTACACACCCTTATGTAAATAGTTAATTAAATATTGGACCTTTATCTTTTCTTGAGGAGTTTGGGTCTAAAATAAGAGAGAAAAACAAAATGCATGGGTGTACGATGTAAACCAGGGTGTACCATGGAGATATCCTTGGGATTCTTTATTTTTCCCCTTTTATGTAATTTTACCACCTTTGGTGACGTTTTTGTGTATTTGTAGAGTAAATGTGCATCCTTCATATCTCTTGTTGCTTCTTGTTGAACTAGGGAGGATTGTATTGTGTACCACACTTGCTATTGTTGATATAGTGGAAATTAATACCTCTTTGTATGCGGTTTTGGTAGTTTTACTCCAGGCATTCTTCATAATAGCTAGCTTCAAATTATCAGTCTCGACAATGAAACGTTCCCACTGTTTGAGCCCATTCAAGAGTATCACACGCAGGGCCAAACATTCAGTTACAGAATTCTGCATTCACTTTACCCTCAAGCCATTTTCTAGACCAGCAATGCAATGAAGACATCATGAAGTCACCATTCATATCCCTCGCCATCGCGCAAACACATGATTTTGATGACGCCCCAGCTGGGAGATCGAGGGCACCATCTGAATGTTACTTGCAGGACTGGGTAGCCATCATACAGTAAACTCCAACCTTCCTGATATAGTGATATACAATGAATTGACACAAACCATAAATCCCGAACACCTTTATTTCTAGTTAATCTCAGCTAAGATTCTGCCAAAAAATTACAGCAGCAAAATCAATTACTCCGTAATTATCTCGACTAAGTCACTTGATATCCACTCTTTATAGTGTACTTCCACATCCTGCATGTGTATAGTGCCACATCAGCCGATCAGTTTAAGGAACACGGGAGGTTGGCAAGCTAAGGATCGCATCTTCTTCCTCTTCAACGATAAAAACTTGATCAAATCTGAACGAACATATTCTGGTCACCAGGCCATCAAAATAAGGACGCTGGAGACATGACCTTACAATAAGTCAATATTCAGGCTTTGGCAGTCATATGTCCAAATTTGAAGGCTCGTGCCCACCCTCTAATTTCCCTCTCAAGCACAACCTTTGACTACCACATTCCCCACCGATTATTTGAGGATTTAATTCACACTGTCACACAATTACCAAAATAAGGCTCAGTTTTGTTCGCCTTGTTATCCTGAACTTAACTGAAAAAACTAAACTTAATCGAAAAGAACTGAAATTAACTGAAATGGGATGAATTATAGTACAAAAATAACTAAACAATTAACGGGAAAAACTTAACTGAAGTGGAAAAAACTGAACTTAAGTAAACAAAACTCGAACAAACTGAACTTAAACTGAAAAAAACTTAATTAACTAAACTGAAATAGATAAGTTGAACAAAACAGAGCGAGAAGGACCTAGAAGTGAAAAAAGGGGGGAAATAAAAAAAAAACCTATTAGTTCTAGGACTCCTTATTTTTTTAGGATCCTCATTGGAACCAGGACTCCTAATTAAAATCCAAGCCCCAACTATGCTTCAATTTTTTGTTCAGCCTTCACTTGGTATAGAAGGTCAGGCATGCACTTTTTTTTTCGCTTTTAAAAGTTTTCGGAGAAATTTTGCAAGATATTTTTATCAGACAGCTATCTTTTGGATGATAAAAAAGGAAGGATTACCTCTTTCCTTCTGCCAAATTAGACTTTTTATTATCCCGGGTTGTTAGTTGTGAACTTGCGATCTGTACTGTTGTCCTAAAGAATATCGGTTTGTTCGTCGAGTTCGAGTACGACTGTCCTTCACAGAAAAACAGAAAGTTCTAGTCCGACTGGGTTTTCAATGGCTAAGTTATCAGTATATATGGCACCATATAATCTCGTGTAACTCCAAAATTTTCCAATTAGTTCTCTCGTGTTCACGTAAGGAGAGTGCTAAAGAATTGTTAGCATGGCTTCTTTTTCAAAGACCGTTTTTCTCTTTTGTTTGCTCTCTCTTCTCCTCAGCCAAAACATCCCCACATCTACTGCTATTAGGCATCACTTTCACCGTGGGAATAATGCTCCCCGTCATGGAAGTCATGTACCCCCTCACGGAAATCATGTACCCCCTCATCATAGACCTCCTCATGTCGGTCATGGTCATGGTCATGGTCCTATCCACGAAGGTCATACTACTCCACTGCATGGCGTTAATGGACTTTTTAATTTCGGGGATTCACTTTCGGACACTGGAAACTTGATTCGTGATAATCCCGTTGGTGCTCATTCGAGTTTTGCAAGTCTTCCATACGGCCAAACTATGTATGAACCCACAGGACGTTGTTCCGATGGTCTCCTCATGATTGATTTCATCGGTATGTGCTAATTCTACCATTGTTAATTTGGTTTCTGTTTACATAACGAACTTATAATTATATGTTCATGTGTCGGGTTGTATGTTTTTCAACACATATAAGTGTTCATAAATCATAATTTAAATTTATGTACATACGTAACAAGTACTTTCTGCCAATGTGATCTACTGCATGTATTACAGTATTAATTAGCTTAGCACGCACAGACGCATGTCTCCTTTTTGTCATCAATAATCCTGAATTTTTATAACAGTTCACTTTTGCAGTTTTTTTATACTAGCTAGTCTTTTAATTTACTAATGTGTGTCCTGTTATTTTATTTTATTTTTCAGAAACTTCCGTTAGTAGTTTTGATTTGTAAACTGCCGAAAGAAAAATTAATAATAATATGGCATTGTTTCGTAACTCTGCCAATGATCTGTACTGTTCAAATATAGTTTTCCTCCCAGAGTGGGCATAGACTTAAATTGTTCGCACTTTATAAATAAAGTTTTTATTCAATAAATTAAAGGTTGCATTAGTAATTTAGTATACGAATCAACTTGGGTTAAAAGTCCAAATTTGTTTCTCCTACATCACTGATCACTTAACTATCCTAACCTTAGTCAAGCATAAGTCGATAACTAATTTAATAACGCATTAGCTAGATGCCAAATATATACTCCGTACACTGCATACATTTTGGCGTGTGGGTTACCAGATTTAGGACAAAGTAATTGTGTATGTGGTTGGCTTTATGGCTTTGTGGATCGGACTTGGTTTGAACTCTGGGAGGAAGATCGATGTTGTAAGATATTTTACTTTTGGATAAAACTGACGAACATAATATTTATGTTTTCTGATGCAGCACAACACTTCAAATTGCCTTTGCTGGAACCATATTTGAAGACCGATGAAGATGGAAACTTCAATCATGGGGTAAACTTTGCAGTTGCAGGTTCAACCGCGCTTGATGAAGCAACGTTGGCAAGACAGAATATTACACTACAAATTACTAGGAGTTCTCTATCTGTCCAATTAGGATGGTTTAGAGATCACTTAACTACCATTTGCACTGATTCTGCAGGTACTTGACTAATTCTAGCATGCACGCATTAGTTTTACATCTTATGACGAATGTGAATTCAATTGTTTTTCCCTACTCATGAAAAAATGTCGTACTAAGTTTCTCATATGTATCACATTACAGACTGCAAGCAAAAGCTAGAGAAATATCTCGTTTTCATGGGTGAGATAGGAGGCAACGATATCAACTATGCCTTGTTTCAAACCAAATCCATGGAAGATATACAAAAGATGGTTCCCCAGATTGTTGATGCAATTAAAAACGCTGTGGAAGTAAGAATTTCGCTTTAAGATTCTCAGATAATTAAGTTGTTTGGTGTCCCTTGATTAAGTGTTCGTTCTTAACTAACCAATTATGTATTTTTATTCTTGTGACACTGTAGGAGGTGATTGGTCTAGGTGTTAAGCAAGTGGTCGTGCCCGGTAATTTTGCTATCGGATGCCAACCTTTCTACTTGGCAAACTTTCAATCAACAGACCCGAATATGTATGATGACCTTCACTGCCTCAAAGGCTTAAATGACTTGGCCGCATTTCAAAACCATCAGTTGCAAGAAGCCGTCAAACAGCTGCAGAGGGATCATCCTGATGTTACCATAATATATGTCGATTATTACAATGCGTTGAGGAGACTTCTCCAAGTCGCCCCAAGACTAGGTTAGTTTCCTATACTAAACATAATATTGATAAAAGTAAATCAGTTGTGCTTATGTTTTTCAAGCGTTGATAAATTTCCTTTGGTAATTTTTTTAACAAATGCAGGTTTTGACATGGCAAGCACACAAAAAGCATGTTGCGGTGCTGGTAATAATCAATACAACTTCAATGCGGCTACAATGTGCTCAAGCAGGACTCCTGTATGCCCAAACCCAAACACTCATGTTAGTTGGGATGGAATTCATCTCACTCAACACGCCTATGAAGAGATGTCCAAGAGCATCATTAGTCAAATAAATCACGGCATGTCTCGGGTGGCCTGATGTAAGCTAGTTGCTAGTGGCGTTCTTGTTTCTGTTTATTAGTTAGTCCGGCTAGGGAATTTTATTTGGGATGAAAAGGATTGATTGATTGATTGAAACTAAAGGATTTGTTTAGGCAAGTTTGTTTTGACAAAACTTGTGTGTCTTATATCGCTAAATAAAATTTCATCTACTTACTGTCACCGCTGCTATGCTCGTTTGCTGCCTTGCTTATTTTGTGCTCTTCCTTGTTTAATACAACATATATACATATCTCTACAATATTATACATTATTATGCCCCATGTCCAAAATAATATTTACTTCAAAAGAACAATTGTACCCTTTACTTTTCTCACAGGTGTGAACATAACTGTAAGGAAAAACCTTTGTTATGATAGAAGAAGATTATTAGATATTTAGATATATAGTAAGGGCCAAATTGATATATTGATCGCGTAAGAAAATGATATATTGATAACTTTACACCCACAAATAAAAATGTGCAAAGACAATTTGGATCAGAGGGTGTTTCTACGGTACAGAGAGAGGCTCATTTGCTCAAATGTCCCAAAATCATATAGAACAAATAATCCTCCGATATCTGAATATTTGCATGTATGTACTCCAACTTCATCTATGTTTATGTTTTATCGGCAATAAAAGTGATAAGAAAAAGGGATAACTTATCAACACCGAACTCAAAAATTGAAAGGAGAACAAATAGAGAGCGGGAAATGGCGCATCTAATCATACAACATCAAAGATGAGATAAAAGAGTGACGTAAACCACTAGCTACCTCTTATAATGCTCACATGTTGACATGCTGATATAACTATGCACTTGAAATCCTTTTTAGTGACCCTGTCACTCAATACTTAATCAACAATTCATAGACAAACATTTAGAGAATGTTTATTTCAACGGCAGTCCTTTCTTCACACTGTTATGCCCCACTTGCATATTCACGAGTCCATTCTTTTGCTGCACAGTTCAACACAAACCACATGCACGTAAACTTAAGAACAACTCAAACGAAGAACCTTGATTCCAAGTCAACTGAAAAAGACAAACGAACATGCGCTTCTCGCCGGATTACTCATTCTCAAAGCCAGTTTAGGTTACCATCAAAAAATTGCCACATTCCATTTAATGATAGGAATCCATGCAAAACTTCCCATCATGCCCTCCAATTTACACGCTTTCATACTTTCTACTTTCTATTTTGGTTCTAAACATGCATTATTTTAGTGGCTTCAATCCAAATTAGCAAGTAAAATTAAGACAGGGAGTACAATAACAACTGAAAGGGATGGTAGCTCACCAGTTTCAACAGCTTCAGCCTCATTAGACTTCCAGTGCTTGGCAATATTCTCAGATAGAGGATCATCCGGATTTGGAGCACTCAAAAGCGCTTGGATGCTGTAACGAGAAATGACAGACAACCAACACAATTAACTAAATACCCTCGAGAAACAGAATACAAAAGCAGAGAAGGTTAATCATAGTTTACACTTCACACAGTCTCTTCAGCTGGATCTGATGAAATAGTAGGGTAGTGACTACTGACTAGTAAATAGGTTTCACTATTAATTGTTGAATGATAATCAGATGCATTTCAACATGTCATACATATATGTATTTGTCCAAAGTCCAAACTCTTAATCATGATAAAGCAGTGACATAGCCAGGAGCTCTACCACTAGAAGGGAATAAGGGAAACGATGTTTCTAGGCTACAATGAGACTCTAACCTTCTCCATACCTTTTGTTGCTTATATAACATTCTGGTAATCAATTATCAACAGCCAAGCACCACAATTTTTAAAAGAAAACGCTACAGATTAAGAAGAATTTAAGGTTTCATGCCCGAAGTCCAATTACCTCAAAAGTACTGTCCGTATCTGAAGAGCAGGACTCCACTTATCTTTGAGAATATCAAGGCATATCCTACCAAGCTGCCAAAAAGTACAGCAACTTCATTGAAGGTAAAACAAATGAAGAAGATTATCAATCTAAAATAGCTAAAGAGAAGGGCATATCCAACCTTATCAATGTTAGGGTGGTATATCTTGGTGAGAAATCGGACCTGTCAAAGCAATTACATTAGATCATATAGGTCAGAACATTCTCAAGGTACATGACTACTGTAACTGGATAAAAAGAAACATACAAGTGTTTTTATTGCCCTCACTTGTGAAACATGTCAGCAGATGGACATAAAAAAGCAGAACCAACCATATATGACCAAAAGAAAGAATATAAAAGTGGGATGCAGTGGACCTCTAATCCTCCAGGGCTCTGCGCAAGATCTATGCCAAAATAATCGTATTTTTTGAAGCTTAAGTCACCAAAACTTGACAGTCTAAGTTAATCAGATCACATAAGAACAACAGCTAGCAACCTTTCAGGTCACAGCCAAAGTTTAGGTATACCTTGGGAGCAGCCATTGGGTATTCCTCCGGTAAAAACAGCTCCAATTTGAAAACTCCTCCTACACATTAGAAAGAGGGGAAAAAAATGAGATACATGACCACACAATGAGTTAGCTAATAGCAAGAACCGATTCAGAGAAGTTTGAGAAATCCACTTGCACAATAATAACGATAATAATAATTATAAATAATAATGATAATAATATTAACAATAATAATAAGAGTAACAATTACAATAGCAATAATAATAATTTTTATTATTACTTTATTTATTATAAAGTTGGCCACAGTAAAAAAAAAGCTACGACTTTACAGGAGCACAAAATTACAGGGAAAACACAAATCAGAATAAATAAATAAAAACTTGTAGTCAGAGAACTGAAGGAGTTAAATGTTAAGATGAGTACAAATTACAAATCTAGGACCCAAACAGCTGCAATAAGTGGCAACTGAAAATCTGTATTAAATGAGACTATATGGGCATCAAAATCAACTGCAAATCTACACCTTGCAATTAAAATATGTTAAAATCACATTTTTACACAGTTGACGACACAAGTTATTCACCACTACCCGTGAATCCAAGCCACACTACAAAGAAAAAAAAGAATCACAGAACTGAGACACAACGCAGTCAACAGTGTCACCAACTTGCCATGAAGCTACCTACCCCCCCAATAAAAAAAACGAAAAAAATGCAGCAATGCTACAAGACTTAGGCCAAGACGCATGAACCAACAAGAGGCTGAGAAAGAAAAACCAGAAGCAACAGAAAAGACAAGTGTAATTCTATTAATTAGTCTGTTGAGAGAGCAGAAACTGGAATTATATTACTTAGACTATGGAGACAGCAGATACCTTGTATGCCAGACAAAATCTCCATATTTTCAATCGCATTCAACATTGTAACTTATGCTTACAGCATTGATACCTAGATTCCACAATTTCATCAGACAAATAACATTTACTATTAGCCAACCCAAATCAAGTTTGGGATTAAGCCTAAGATGTTGTTGTACAAAAACCTTTACCATTATATCATCAAAGACAGTTCACCAATGTGTACATCACATACTTAACCATTATATCAAAGAAAAACTGAGGCATGACTCAGAAAAGGGTGACGAACCAAAGGCAAGCCAGCATATGCAGATTATCATGAACTAGAAGTAGGAGCAACAAAACCATGCAACCTAGACTTCTGGAGGCTTTAGAGGACACTTGACAACAAGGACACAGATCAATATGAAATTGCCAAATGATCAACAAAAACATCTATGTTCGCCAATCACCAAGCAGTCATACTAAAGAAATTGTGAACATCAAGTGCCAAGTCCAAGACTAAAAAGTCATAAGCTAATAGACAATGGAGTTAGTAACAATAATACCATCAGAGTTTGGACAATCTGTTTTGACCCCAGACATGCCTTACCAAAATGACATTGTCAAGGGCGTGAATCCTTTTTGTTTGGTTCAATAAAATCAAATAATTTTCTCCCTTCACTCTAAAAGTTAGTTGGTCATCAAGGATCATTCCTACTTCAGGCATTGGGACTCCAGTAAGGCGGTAACCACTTCTATTAGAACACAGATTTAGTTTCCTTTTTACAGAATAATGGTGAACACTTTTAGCATTGGGAGGAAGACTTTTTCATTTATATGCATTCACTTATATGTAATGGCGATAGTTGCTTGTTCAAAGAATTCTACGATGGCACGAAGTTTGAGATGCGACTCCAGCAAAGAGAAGAGATCTGGTGAGCTAAAGAGGCGATCTCGCTATGGAGAGGTGACAATGCCGTGTAGTGTTTTCGTTAATCAGACGTGATGTCTATATCATGTTGCTAAGACATATAGCAAAATTCACATGGCAGGAAGCGTATGGAAAAAGGTCCTTGTTCATCTATTCGAGTGCCCAAAGGGATTTGATGAGATGGGTGTTCAATGCTCTCCAAAAGCTTGAAATCACTGGAGTGTTTGATAGAAGACAAGTAGTAGAGAACCCCGCTATGGAGGGCGAGTCACAGAATATTATTTGGCCAGAACAGTAGTTGCAAGGAGAAGCAGCATCATTGGAGAGAGAGTTTGATAACAGACATGGAACGTGCGACATTTAAAGAGCGAAATCCTCCAAACCAGAAATGTTTGGTTCTATTTCAAATAATGGGTTGAGGGTTACAGGCAAATCAGGGCCAAGATTACATGAGGGTATTTTATAGAAAAGTTGACTGTTGGGCCAAGCCCGCCACATCAAGTACAGGGGCTACGTTTTTTAACAGTAACAAAGGGAAAGAGGGGGAAACAGGCAGAGAAAAGCATGTGCTTCTGGCTGCTTCCAGCAGCAGCCCTTAAATAAAAAGAGGAGAAGGGCAAAGCCCAAAGTTTAATAAAATAAGTGTCAGGGTTGACGAAACAGAAATGTTCAACTAGTGTCTTCCACAACGCTTGATGAGACAACAAAGACTTCCAGTCTGCAACACCAGAGTACCACACAGGGTTGCTGCAAAACTAATGTCAGTTGTGCAGACACACAATCAGTTCAAGGTAACACTAATTCTACATCTATTGTTGTTCTACCCGCTGAGGTAAGAGAGGCTGCACGGTTTATGCGAGCATTGAATTTGTTTAGGAATTGGACAACGAACAATGAGGAATTGAATGTGGATGTGAACTGCAGTAAGTATTGCCTCTGTCCCGGGTTTACAATATGTTGAGGTTTGATTTACAACACAAGAAAACAGTATGATTTACAACAACTGATGATGAGAAATTTGCTCTCCAGTTTCAACAACCCAAAAAAAATTAATGACCAATTCTACGAATGCTCACCCAACAACCACACGTCCAAACTAGGAGCTGCCAAACAAAAGCCCTTAACTGAATGCAGCTAACTTATATTCTTTCACCAGAACCATACAAGGAGCCATCAAACACCAGCCCTTAAACTAAGGCAGCCAACATATATACTTTCACTAGAACCATGCAAAGAGCCCGAGGCAGGAGTTATCAAACACAGACTTTGAAAGCAGTGCAGTCAACATAAATAATTTGACATCAAACTTCCAAGAAAGCACTGAATTCAAATTCACTATTACCATTACCCCAGAAAATAATATCAGCAGTTCACCAACCTCCACAAATTATTAGGGTACTAAAAATAAGAGAAGGCTTTCATTAGACCTTCAAACTTAATGTACAAGAGGACAATGAAAAGAACCCGAGACCAAAGTTGCTATATGAGTGGAGGAATACAAAGAGAGAGGAATAGATCATAAAGATTCATGGTCAGGCCCACCCACCCCCCGGCGGAAAGCAAAACACACCCAGTAATAACATCATAGCCCACATAACGAGTTCACTAGAAATGCAGGAAAAAAAAAGAGAAGTAAAACAACAAGAAGAGAATCAGTGGCAGAAATCAAGTACCTTCGTACGGAGACTGTGATGGGCCAAGGATCATCACATTGAAGTACCGCATGTTATCCTCTGATGGTGAGGCACTGATGCCTGGAGCTGCATTTTCAAACACACCAACATATCACATATCCACACCTTTTTTTAACCAAAAAAAAAAGGAAAAACCCCCCATTTTCACTAATACACCCCGAGTACCAATTTAGCGGTTACCACAAAGTTGGAAACTCAGATCAAATTCACTGACATACCCGTCAAATTATATAATAGAAGTAATAACAGAGAGAACAATGATTTCGTAGTCATGTTGGTCGGCTAGTATTGTTTGGGCACAAAAACTTATGTGAACCCGTTTCATATATGAGACGGGGTCATTAATGATCACTGAGGGGTCATTAATCAACTTATTCTGTCAGTAATGACCCCGTCTCATATATGAAACGGGTTCACACATATTTTTCTTTTATTTGGGACGATAGATTGCACATTTGAAAGCGCAATTAGCAAACAAGACAACCAATAAGTTAGGACTAGTGAACCGACAAACTCAATTCCAGTTATTATTATTCGTATTATAACATGTAAAGGAAACTCCTAAACTGAACTGTAGAAACAAGTCCCGGAGAAACGAAACCGAGAGTCTTAAACACAATCCACAACAAGAGCGATCACATGCTCAACCAATGAAATCAAAATCGAAATCAAAATCCAAAATTCAACAGTATTGAATCATCAGTACACACAAATAAACAAATAAATAAACAAAAAAGAATATAGGGTTGGGGAGAAAAAGACCTGGCTCGCTGAGCAGACGCTGAGTTTCCTGTAAAAAAGAAAAAGAAGAGAAAATCAAAAACCCTAGACGAAAAGTGAGAAGCAAGTAAAAGTGAAGTGATCGCCAAGTGAAATGATGATCGGGATCGAGAGAGGGAGGGAGAGTAGAAAGTAAAAATGAGAAAGTAACCTTGATGATTCTGCGAGGTAAATTGCTGTTGGCCATTTTGAAGGATTGGAAGGAAGGAAAAGGGGTGTTTTCTTTTCTGGAGGAGGAGAGAGAATCTAGAGCGCTGCTGAGACAGACAGGAAAGGTAAAATGACGCTACAGTCTTGCGAGTATTATTTATATGGTTGTACTTGTACCGCCGTCCGCCGGTAAGAGTTGTTGTGTCTAGCTTGCGTTGTAGTTCGTTTGGTTTGGTTTCATTTGATTTGATCTGATCAGCGGAAGTGGTAATTGCTGGGTTTGGGTTTCTCCTGTTTTATGGATAGCCAACTACTGTAGCATTTCCGTATTGACTTGTTTATGCTGTACCAGTATATGTTTACGCACACTTTTACCTGATTTTGGGCTTCATTTCTACGCGTTGTTTTTTAGAGCCTTTTTTGTTTAGCAACACAGTAATTAAATTTCTATGATTTTGTAATACTAGCAATTTATAGAAATTAGGTATTGTTGTTTGGATGAATAAAGGAAGTTGAAATTCATGGAAAATAATGTGGGAAGTGGAAATCACCTTAGTGACCAATCTCTTCGAGTTTGGAAATGCTATCCATACAAGCCCTTATATTCTTTAATATAGGTTGCGTTTGGTCAAGTTTTTAGTGTTTTGTTTATAAACTAAAATAATCCATTTTGGTGTTTTTTTTATAAATAAACACTTTTTAAAAACAAAAGGTATTTGGTTACAGATGTAGAGAACTGTTTTTAAAAAAACGGTGTTTGATTATAAAACTATTTTTTCTATTTATGTTCGCCTATTTTTCTTTTCTTTAAGAAGCTGACTTGTTAAGCGTACAACATCAAAAGAGCAGTGACCAAAAGTAGCACACCAACCCCTCTATTTATTTAACTACATAGTAGCACATTAATCCCTCAATTGATATTTGTGGGGACTAGATTCGACGAATACAGATACCGGAGTATTTATACACGTTGAATCGAGGAGATGTACGTATTTTTGAAGAAATAAGTCCACGAGAATGGATAATTGTCATTGAAAAGACTTGGAGTCACCACCTTACTTATTACCGAGTAAGTACAGTTTCAAACGGGGTAGCCTCATAATTAATAATCACAAAAAAGATTAATTAAGAAACCGAAAAAGTTAGCTCCGTGGCAACTTCAAGGCCGTCTCGAATTAACCAGTCATGCAAACTAGAGATAATGGGTAATGGTCTACGTTAGAGGGTGCGAACGTAAGAGTACTCGTCTTCCTTTCCATACTAATGTATGGGCTCTTACTAATGTGTCATATCCATATAGATTTTTCGACGGTTTGGTTTAATAAACACGTGTATAAACATTAATTTCGCACATTTAGTCATATAGCACAAAATGGGTATAACTAACTTGTTATGTACAAATGGCGGACTTGAAATTGAACTGCACTACAAAGTTGGGGTTGAATAAGAATCAAAGTCCTACGTTGTTCTATCGAAGGACCTTATTCTAACTATTGGGGATCCATTAGGGTAGTGATTGTAATTGTGATCATCATATTAACAAAAAGGAAAGGTTAGTTGGCATAGTTTTCTTTGGCAAATCGAATCGATTGAAATGATGTGGGTTTGAGTTTAAGTCTCCTAGGAGTTTGAGTACCCATTTTGGTTTAGACTCGGGTTTAAACTACAACCACATGGGAGTTGTCGTACCCATGTCAAGTTGTATTTCAAGGTAGAGTTTTGTGAAGGGATCGATTGATTTGTTTGACAAATAATGACAAAAGCTCTTTGAATTTGGGTTTATATGGGGTTTGAATGAAATGGTATGGAAAGATTGATGTGTTTGAAGTAGATTGGTGATATTGTTTGAAGTGGATTTCCATGATTGGAATAAGGCCCTTCGAATGACCCAATATCAAACAAGAGTTGATGACTTACCATTCACTCTCATTCTCATTCGAAATCGCACCACATGGTATTAGTGGATTAATATCGTTAGCTTAAGAGAGAATGATGAGTCCCTAATCCTCGAGTTTGAAATTAGGTCATTGCCACGTGTAAGTAACGAGTTGGTGAAGCATGCAAGTGAGCACCGGTTATTGTTGATTAACCAGGGTTTGTTTTGTTTAAGTTGGGTTGAATTAATCATACTCAAAACAAAAGTAAAATTGAAAATTTCATTAATCGCCTTGGATTAAATTTGGTATTACAATTTAGGAATAAAATAATTACATTCCAGTTGAGATGGAAAAATACTAAGTGCTACTCCTAATCTAGTCTTCATTTTCATGTGCACTTGATGCTATTCGATGATGATTAGCCCTAATCAAATGATGATTAGACTAATATGGTCTTGAGTCTCCCTTGGCTTAGCACTTCTTGACTTTATGGGGGTTGAGACTTAATTAATAATAGGCTTGATCTCAATTTTATCAAAATCTTTATAAGTTAAAAGAATTTAAGAGAAAGAAGCTTGTTTATGTTTATTTGAAAATGGATATGAAGGAATATTGTAGAGATCAACTCAAACTATTGTGATATCATTATGACACTTAGTAATAATCATTAGATTGATGTGTACCAAGTTTCATAATTATTAGAGTTATTTTACTAATTAAAGAAAATCATTTTTATTTAATAAGAAATTGCCAGATTCATCAGAATGAGGAAAATTGTCTAGACTTTGATAATTTATCTAAATTAATTTACATGACATATGAAAGTAAAACCAATTTAATTTTATTTCTGTAGGTCTTGTAAATATCCAGTATAAATTTCATTTTCTAACTCTAAGAATTTTAGTTAAAATAAATATTTACTTGAGATCTAGTCAGTTTTCAGACTTTCTGTACAGTAGCTTAGAAATTTATTTATACAACCACTTTAATAAAGTTAGTTTTCCAAAAGTTAAATTATTTATTCATTTTATTAGGTCTGATAATGTCTCAGTTAAAACTTTAGACTCAAATAAGTTAGAAAATATTTTTAAAAGTAATTTTGAACCTTGAAAACGTTAATCTGGAAAAAATCCAGTTTTGCCTTGTCTATTTCAACAAATCGTAAAACATCGAAAAATAAAACCAATTTGAGTAATTTTAATTTTGTTAGACTCCTATAACCCTAAGATAAAACTTTTATGTTTTGAGTTTTCTTCAAATAACAATATATGTTTCTATTTTATTAATTTTTTTATTGAATATGTTTACTACCGAGATGAGTTTAACGACCCAGATTCAAACATTTTTGGTAATACAACAAACATGATAAAAATGTGAAACTAAGACCATTAAATCATAGATATGTTAAAGTTTATGGAAAAACTTTAATATGGTGTTTTTGGAGTAAATAAAATGTCTGAAATCACTAACAAACTTAGATCTACATGTTGCCCTGAAAAGTGATAAATTTTCAGTTTTACCAAATTTTAATCCAAGGCTTTATTTTGTATGAATAAGACACACATACTTCATTTTTATTAAACTTGAAATTAAGATGGTGATTAAGCAAGATAAAAATTTAGATCTACACATTATTAATCAATCAACACTCAACCTCTCCACACATGAATATTTGACTCCATCACATAATGTAGTATAGTTGGAATCTGCCATAATACCATATGTCACATAACATATGTGTAACACCCCCATTCTCCATAACCATAAAAGGAGTAAACAGGAGTATTACCGCCACATTATTGCAAACAATAATGCTAAGGCAAAACAATCAATAATCCTCCAAAGTCATGAGGCTTATTTCAAAATAAAATCCCAATAATAATCCAACAACATTCAATAATCCCAAAGCATCAATAAACCAAAGTGACCAACACGGCCCAATATAAAAGTAAGAGTAACAACACGTCTCTCGATCCCAACCTTAGCTAAGCAACTAACCTGAAAACAAAACAGTAAGAGTGAGCACGAAAGACGCGCAGTATGAGTACCTCTACTATGTAAATTATTTTTCGCAAACTCTTTTGAAATTCTTTTCTCTTTCTTTTACAAGACATGCTTATCGAAAATAATAATCATAATAATAATCATACTTCTTATGAAGATAAACTAAGGAAGAAACGTAATTAACCAATATCAAATCATACTTAAAAGATAATGAACAATAAAACATAAAACACAGCGGAAGACTTTATTCCTAAAATACTTCATACTTTGTAAATCTCAAAAATAGACTTATTCAGGAATGAAACTTCCCTTTTTCATAACTTAACTTTCTCTTTTGATGCTTGGAGTAACTTATCTTGCTAGGGGACTTAACGTGCACGCTTCTAGAAGAGTTCTAAGACTCTAAAAGAATATCCAACTAGCAGAGCAGTACAAAGACTAACTCCCCCTACTAATTTGGCCAAGTAACTTGAGTAACTCTCTCCAAGATCATAAAGTAACTTAACACAATAATAACTTTCTTGCTCATAATATAAAGAGTAAATAAACTTGTAATAAATTCCTTAAAACTTGAATGATATAACTTCATATAAAATAACTAAAGTAACGTACTTCAAAACTTGTTCGCTTAATACATATACTCAAATCATATAATATAACTTTATAAACTTGACTTTAATAAATTACTTCAAATATCAAACCATCTTAAAAATCCCAACAATAAAACTTCACTTAGGAAATATTTAGACAATACTCTTACCTTCAGAGCAATATAGAGCGCGAGTGCAACGAACGGGTTTTTCCTAAAAGGCTTCCTCGATGAACTCGTCACCTAAATTAAACGAACCATAATTAATTCGGGTTCTTACTAATGTTTACTACTACCTAAGTTGTATTAACTATCACTACATGCATGCTTTAATGATAAACGATGCCTCTTTAAAATCAAAGTGAAATTACTAAAATATCCTTATTTGCATTTTCTCATGAAATATGTAAAAACTAAGTAAATAAGTATATCTTACATTTATAACTTCAAAAACTAATCATTATAAGAATTTTGGTCCTAAAAAGTATATTTTCGAAATTAAAATTATTTAATTAATTATAATTTCGAATATTATAATATTCTAGCATAGAATATGAAATTTCGAAATAAATACAAATACATAAAAATAAATTTCGAGACTGATAATATAAACTCTAATAATGACATTAAGCCATTTGAAATTAATAAATAAGCATTTTCGACATTTATTATAATAAAAAAATAAAATCCGAAAATAATCATAAACTAGCATGATGTGCATAATTTCAATAAAAATTGAAATAAGTATGCATAAATTACGAAATTAATTATTTATGCCCTAATATTGCTAATGAGTCAGTAGGCATTCAAAATATAAATATTTTTGATATTTTCAATATCTGTTTAAATAAAATACGAAAATACAAACAAATGACATAAAATACAACTAGTGAATATTAACCCATTAAAAATCTCGAAAAATATATGCATAAATTGTATAACAAATGCTCAACATTCAAACCCTAATTTTCCAGAAAGTAAATGTATCAATTTGAATTATCAACCTATTATAAGAATTTAAAAGATATAACATAAAAGAGAAAGAGAGAATTAGGGATTAAGAAAATTTACTCAATAGTGTAATTAATATACTTAGGCAGAATATGAGAGTGTTGAGGGGTGGAGGCAGTGGCAGCAAGTGGCGGTGAAGAGCAAGCTTGGCTTTGTAAAAAAACGAAACTAAGAAAGAGAGAGAATGGAGACTTGTGTTGTTGTTATTGTTGTCTGTGAGAGTGAGAGACAGAGAAGAAATAAGAGAAAGGAGAAATAAGGGAGGAAATAAAAGAAAACGTGGGGAAGAGGAGAAGGAAAGGAAAAGAATTTAGGAAATAAAAATAAAGGAAAATCTTTAGCTTTGGGCTTTGAGGGCTGCTACGGGTAGACTAGGTTTGGGTTTCATTTTTTTTAAAAAAAAATAAGTAAAAGAAAATAGATAATTAACATTCAAAAAGTTGGGGGATCACAATCTTCCCCCCTTAAAACAAGCTTCGTCCCGAAGCTTAAAGCTATAAAATTGTCAAAGAAATTGAATTTTAATACATAGAGCTTAAACTAAAAGTGAAAAGACAAATAAAAGATAAATTTAAGTTGAAGCAGAAACTCAAAATATTGAAGTATTACACTCTTCCCCCTTAAAAGAAGCTTCGTCCCGAAGCTTTAAACCCTTTGAATTAAAGAAGTTACGAAACTATAAAGATAAACTGTAAACTTTCATATCAAATGTTGCCTTTGCTCTTAATGCATGCAAAATGAAAATGAAAGCTTCAAATGTATGTATGTATGCAATGTACCTATATGTAAGACTTTATGCAAAATGTATAATGTGTAAAGTGATGAAGCGGTCTACCCCTTTTAAGAAGTTACGTCCTCGTAAATAATCCATACTTATGCTAAGGGAATGAAGTAGGTAATTACAAGAGTATAAGTTATGAAATTACCTATATCGATGGTGTCAGTGGCATTGGCTTCATTTTGGGTGTCAATTCTTTCCTTCTTCATTGGGTTACCATGCTGAATACTGTTGACTACACCTTTAGTCTTAGCACCACCTTGCTGTTGGGTAGCTGTGTTGGCACCCGGAAACTTACTTTGGTGGTTATTGAACCTAAAGTTGTTACTAGCCATACTCCAAAATGGTTGAAATCCTTTATTCTCTTCTTGATGCTTACTCCAACACTCATAAGCTCTATGACCTAATTTCCCACAATTGTTGCAAGTAACTAAGTTTACATTACAATCCTTTCTAGGGTGATTGTTGGTGCAATACTTGCAATAAAAGATTCTATCCCCACTTTTACCTCGGCTTTGAGTTTTCGTTGTTCGGTTATTGGAGTTATTTCCTTGGTTCCGTGGAGGTTTTCTTGGAGGGTTGTTACGTGTTTGAGTGCTAACTTCACCAAAAACTGTTTTCCTAGTCTTTAACTTCCTCTCAATGTTGCAAGCTCTTACAACCACGGTAGCTACACTAGTGAAATCCTCACCACTTAACCTATCCTGGATTTCCCAATTTAGACATTCCTCAAACTTATGTGCTTATGCGATCCCACTAGGTGCCATTTCAGGAACAAACCTTAATATAATATTTCCTTAAACTTTTCATGAAACTCCCTAACAGTCATAGTTACTTGAGTCAAGTTGTTAAATTCACTCCGTTTTTCCTTCTTGACATGTTTGGAAAAAATTCATGTTTGAGAGCTTCCTTCAATTGATTCCATCCTCTTATATATTCTAGTTCCTCTCCATCTTCCTCAACGATCGCAGGGGTTAAAAACTCCTCCTTAATACCTTCCCACTAAATGTCAGCATTTTCAGTGAGATAAAAAGTAGCGGAGATAACCTTAAGGTTGTCAGGGCAATTAAGGGTCGTAAAAATCTTATCAAATTAAACTCCCTACACCAGTTCAATAGTTTCACGGGATCCCCTTTTCCATCATAGTATGAAGGCCTCTTGGCTTGAATAGCCTTGGACATGCTAGTGGCTGTTGGGGCTGCACCCCCATTGTTATTTGGGGTATAGCTTGAGCTAATGTGTTAACGGTTTGGATAAGTTGTGCCATTTTTCGGAAAGTTAAGCCATAGTTGGAGGTACCATAAGTAAGTACTGAAATATAAAAGTAACTTGAGTTAACACTTAGTATACTCCAGTCTACTCTAATATAATCACTTTATAACACCCCAATTTCCTATATATTTCCATTTCCTATATATTTCTCTAATACCATAGGAAATGGAATAAAAATATATAGTATTACTCTGATACCATCTGTAACGGCCCGGCCCAACATACAGCCACAACACAATCCAATAAGATGGGAAGTCACCAATTAAGCCCATAATTAACCACTTAATCTTAAAAGGTGAAGGCCTTGTTGTAGTATGCTGGACCACTACTACTAATAAACTCTACCCACATCTCTCCTCGATGTGGGATATGTGTGTTACAAATTACCCCGGTTAAGAACACAACATCCTCGTTGTGCACAGCTCAGGCCCATCAAGCCCATAAACTCCCCCGCTAGGCAGCTACTGACCAGGCCTCTCTGCGGCCTGTACTAAATTAGTCTACGGTCGCATGGTCGCTCTGATACCACTTTGTAACACCCCCATTCTCCATAACCATAATAGGAGTAGACGGGAGTATTATCGCCACATTATTGCAAACAATAATGCTAAGGTAAGGTATGGAATAAGAAACTAAGTAACATCAATAGTTATTACATCTCCAAAATATCCAAATAATATCATCATCCTTAAACAAAACAATCAATAATCCTCCCAAGTCATGAGGCTTATTTCAAAATAAAATTCCAATAATAATCCAACAATATTCAATAATCCCAAAACATCAATAAACCAAAGTGACCAACACGGCCCAACATAAAAGTAAAAGTAACAACTCTTCTCTCGCTCCCAACCTTAGCTAAGCAACTAACCTGAAAACAAAACAGTAAGAGTGAGCACAAAAGACGCTCAGTAAGAGTACCTCTACTATGTAAATTCTTTTTCCGCAACTCTTTTGAAATTCTTTTCTCTTTCTTTTACAAGACATGCTTATCGAAAATAATAATCATAATAATAATCATACTTCTTATGAAGATAAACCAACGAAGAAACATAATTAACCAATATCAAATCATACTTAATAAATAATGAACAATAAAATATAAAACACAGCGGGAGACTTTATTCCTAAAATACTTCATACTTCGTAAATCTCAAAACTAGACTTATTCAGGAATGAAACTTTCATTTTCATAACTTAACTTTCTCTTTTGATGCTTGGAGTAACTTATCTTGCTAGGTGTAAGTACGGTAATTCTATCGGGTATTTGCCACGCCTTATGATGTAAACCTAACTTGGCATTTAGTATTTATGGTAAGACTATTTCAAATGACAATTGTTGGATCCCTTGTGTTTTGATGATGATTAAGTCAAATGTGGTTTTCTAGTTTGATCTGTGTTGTTATGAGATTTCAGGATACGATCTGAAGCAACAACGAATCAAGCAATATGCTCGAATGTATCAAGAGAAACTTATCTTGAAAGTTCAGCATGATGAAGGAACCAAGTGATGGTTAAGAGTT
>ONZK01002620.1:31832-46689 GCA_900322385.1 Pharnaceum exiguum | reverse complement strand
ACAATGAAGATTGCAGTAAAGAGAGATACCATCACGAAGTGAGAGGAGACACTATATAAGAAGAGCTCTAGCAGCAAAGCAAGGAACTCAAGCCACCCAGCATACAACCCTTATAGCTTTACTTTCCCATTCTCTCTCTACATACTCTTAGATATTTGTACCGCAGTCCTGGTCAACTGTAACGGTTCTCGTAATTGCCACCTGTACTCAGCTCCGATCACACTAGTAGAAACATTTCCAGTTGGAGGCAGATTCCAACCGGGGTTTTCACCCTATTCAGAGGGTTTCCCCATCATCAACCTTGTTGTCCTTTACTCTTTTCAGTTCTATTTACATTTCTCAGCATTTCCATAAACACTCTAAAAAGAACTAGTCTAGTTAATCCACAATCCTTCCTGAGCTCGACAACGGTCAGAATTCTGGCTCAAACAGAGACTTGTCCCCTTATTTGGATGACGAAAACTTGAAGACAAGTTCTTTTCAAGAGGGAGGGCATGATGAAGGAGCATTAGGATATCAAGACAAGTCCATTTACATAATTTTAGATGATGGTACATTTGGTTATAATTCGAACTATTTCAGTTTGGGTTGTAATGTTCTTATTATGGAAAGTGACGAGTCTTTGTGGAGAGCAAGCAAGCATACATGGATACGTGTGGGCTGAAAGCTATGACGGTGGAGGAAAGAAAATAAGTCCTAGATTAGGTAGGAGAAGAATAAAAGTCGGCCAAATAAAGAGAAGAATTCAAGTCAGTTTTGGACAGTATTTAGTAAAATTGCCATAAATTTCACGTCTAATATTGTATGATGCTGATTCAAGAGCCATTGGAAAGAAAAAGGAAAGATCTACAACTTTCATGTTGACCAGAAAGTGCAATTCGCAGATTTAGAGGTCCGAAATAGCTCGTGAAGTTGACGTCAGCTTTTCTAGCCGACATAGGCTTTCTTTTTGTGTGTTTTCTTTTTTTGATTTCCTTAGTTAGTTTACTACTTTCTTTTATTGCTTTCTACAATATTCTTAAGTGTTAGTTTCCTTATGGAAATATGAGTAGTTGAGGGCCTATATAAAGGACCCTCGGCATGTTGTTTTTCATATAGTGTTGTGATCAGAATTTTCTGCTCAATAATAAACTAGTGAAGTTTATTTCCTTTGTGAGTGTGTGTAACTCATAAAACTCGAACCTAGTGTTGGTGAGAGACCCCGTGTTCTTCTTTGTGAGTTGTGGTGCTTGAGGGCTTTATCAATTCATAGAAAAGTCACTAATTATCCCTTTTATTTTTTGTTTTACATAAACATAAATTCTCAAAAACAAGTTATTTCTTTTTCTGCAATTAATAACTTTGTAATCACTAGATTACGCATCACAATCCAACATGACAAGCCCAATTAAAACTCAAACTCAAAAGTAACAAATGATCCATGATACACTTTATGTACAACCTACATACAGAAGACAGAATACCACAATACCAGAGACCCCCCCCCCCTCTTCCCCTAATACATCTTAGCAGCTAAGCCCGGTTTGCTGACCATTCCCTACGTATAAGACTTCCTTAGTTTCGGAGTCTGTTCGAGCCAAGTTCTGAACCGTTGTCGAGCTGAGGATTGTTGAATGGGTTTACTAGTCTAATTACTTTTTGATGTTATTTGCAGTGCTGAGAAATGTAAACAATACTGAAAGTATAAAGGACAATAAGGTTGATGACGGGGAAACCCTCTGAATTAGGATGAAAACCCCAGTTGGAATCTGCCTCCAATTGGAAATGTGTTCACTAGTATGATCGGAGCTGAGTACAGGAGACAGTTCTGAGAACCGATACAAGTATAGTAGCGAAATGTGTATGTGAGGTAGAAAGAGAGTAAGACAGAGAGAGAAGTAGAGTGTGTTGGTGTAGTAAAGCTGTGGATGGCTTGTCCTTTCCTGTAGCTTGCGCTTACCCTTATATAGTTCTCTTTGCCTTGCTCTGTACTCAGAATCCCCTCCCTTGATTGACGCCTTTTGCCTTTAATGTGCGCATAAGTTACATTTCTGGATGTAACTCCTTCAACGGCTCTTATAAGGACGCTCCTGTTTAATTACCTGCCTAATTATTACATAATAATCTCGATAATAAACAGTACATAATCATGCTAATGAATATTCCTTGATCCACGCCCTGTCATAACTGCTGCTGCCGTTACAAACTTCCTGAGTACCGCTACAATCTTCAGAAATGTGCTTCGGTCCTGAGTAATGCAAATGTCCTGAATTCTGGTACTAACAGAGTCCATCATACTCTTGCTTTTAGTTTGAAACCATCTCCCAAGTATATGATACCACCATACACCCGTAGCATAACCAAGCCCATCTCACATGCATCATACTAGATCGAACAATCTAACTCCTAATCACATTTATCCAAGATAAGACTGTAGCAAACGTAGCCCAAGTCAAAATCACAAACTCCAGAAAAAAAACAAGCTATCCCAAAGGTACCTGACCACATCATACCCTCCACGTCCAACTTATAAAAACCCACATTACACAAAGTATTCCGAAGCCCCATCGTGAACATATCTGATCTCCAAAGTGTAAGGCTCTGATCACTTGCTTGCGGTGAAACATATACAACAACATCCACCCACTATAATCCCCTTTCAATGTGGGTGTTGCGGTCAGGATGTGCGCAACCTTTACCTTGTTTTAAAAGGCAGAGAGGCTATTTGCCGCGAAAATATACGACCCCTCAAAAAGTTGTACTCCAATTTGTGTTGTATCTGCAGACCCCAGAGTATGAGACGTCCTGGTGTGCTATCATTACATTCAGCACGCAAGCATGTCCGGTTTGAACTCTTGGTGCCAAGATTGAACTCTTATGATATCAATGCCCTATTTCTGTTACAACTAGGCATGTCTATTGCTTTATATTCAACAGTTCAACTGGATTCAGAAGTGTAAAATTACAACAGTATATTCCATTAGATCAGTGAGAATCTCTTGTCACCACTATCTTAAGAGTCACCCAACAATTCTTCATTTCACGATCATATCCGGGAACAAGCAACATCAACTATTTTTAACATGGGTATTTAGGCTTCATCTAACTAATCCCATGGGTCCTCAAATTAACGATCGAAAAGACCTCTACCACACAGACTTCTAGTGAAAATCATCAAATTTTTATTTTAATATGAAAGTGAATTGGGAAATAAGTAGGCTCATCTGATACACTCGCATGGCTTTAACAAGACATATACCCCTGAGTTGTGCTGTACTTCAACTTTAATGCACACACCTAACCAAATGTGTATAAAGGTGAGTACAAATTTTCCAGTCATACACCCAATCGCATAACTAGGCTTAGACTTATGGTTCAAATAGCAAACAATCGATTCCACTAGCATACAATCCCACTCCCGTATAACCAACAATCTAAAGTCAAACTACAATCTAAAGCATATTTTCGAGCAGTTCGCAGTAACTATAATCTTTAGCTTATTCTACTGTAGCTGCAAATTTAGACCCCACCCTCCAAGGACAACAACTAATATGAACCTTGCTTCGATTTTTCCTCTCCTATATAATTGACTTCCTTAATTCTATTATTGTTTAATTTTCAAAAAGAAAAAAATTAGGGCTTTACATACACACCACGGAGTATGCAAGTATCTAAAGGAAAAAGCCGCTTGTATTATATTTGAGCAAAAGAAAGAAGCATTAACTTGTTGATCAACAACATGTTTTTATGCCATGATGGATAAAATAAGGTAGTTATTCTAGTTGTTGGTCAACAACAAATAATAAGGCAAAAGCCTCTTGTATTCTAGCTGTAATCTTGATGGTCTTATTATGTCAATGCTATGTGCACCCCTTTTATTTTCCATGGATACCATGCCTTAGGTCTCATCAGGTATTCTAGGTTTGCAACATCATATCATTGAATATCTAAACCTTGACAGATGAATTTTTTTAACAAAGGTCACATCTTTATTAAATCACCACAAACGAATAGTAAAGCAGTACGAATATAAATAACAAATACCAGAAACAATATTTGAGTGGGAATATTACCTACGAAGTTAGGATCGACATGACACAAACACCAAACATTAGCAACCAGAGTACCAGACTGACATCATCTACTGGATCAAGCACATTGAAACCTGTTCGTGCCAAAATCAGGCCGTAGTCGAACTGAGAGATGATGCGGGTTAACTATACTAGTTCCTTTATTAAGTTAAGTGTTTATAGGTTATTTGGCTATGTTGATTAAGTAATAATAATGCAAGTGCTGAATACGTAAATAACAATAAGGGTTGATGACGGGGAAACCCTTTGGGTTGGAATCTGCCTCCAACTAGTAATGATTCTATTATATGATACTTCGAGTGTTACAAGGAATAAACGTATTGCTGCTTATAGTAATGATGATCAGCAAGACTATGAGAGCAGTAAATGAAAGGAGTTGGATGAAGAGTAAAGAGAGTAGAGAGAGCGTAAGGTTTAAAGTATGGCTTGGAGATGTTGTGTTTGTTTACTGCTGCCGCTTACTCATTTTATATTAGCATAAAACCCTAGTTTGGACTTCAGTAAGGCACCGCTTGGTCACTCCCTGACTTCTAGGAGACCCAGTCCACCAGGGCGTTTTCAGATACTCTTCTCAACGTCCATCACCCACGTTTCCTATTATCCTTCCACATTCATAGGTAGCAGATGGTTAAACTTGAATCAGTCTTTTTATCTATCCTGGAATGTAGCTTGACCCAGTCTTTAGTGCCGTTGTATACATGCTGAGCTCGTATTCATCTTAAGGTCGTAATACATGCTGAATATGTATACGCGCTGAAACCGGTACCAACAATTGTCCCCCAGTTTTAAATTTCGAACGGAAATTCAAAAATGAAAAGAACAAACGGTTTAACTTCGTGGGTGGTTGGGCTTTTACTGCATATGACACGTGGTAGCCTGCATGTCCACATGTTTTGCTTTAAATACCAGACTGTTTTTCACCACAGAAATCATTATCCTCTTTCTCTTTTTTACTGCCTTCTCTCCTGTCGCTGTTCCAACTGCTTGAGCTCTGTTCGAAGTCTCCCTCTTGTTTAGATCTGCATGAGGTAACCCTTGTTTCTCTCCTCCTTCCTCTTTTCTTGTCGTACACTCGTTCTTTCTTCCTCAACATGGGTCAGAAATCTTTTGCTTCTAAAAATCCCAAGAAGCCTGTCTCTTCCAGAAAGGTGGTTGGAGACAGGATATATGTTTCCCACAATTATCTGAGAAAAGGCAGCCAAGCCAATACCCTGGATGGTGTTTATATAAACACCCTGAAAGAGAAAGGCGCTCTCCCTGCTGAGTGCGTAACTTTCCTGCCCAAAGAGCCCGTGAGGGCCGATTGGTCCACGGAGGGGTTCTTTCTTATGCATACGTACCCTTTCGAAGAGGGCCTCAGGTTCCTACTTCCTGTCTTGATACGTGAATTTCTTCATTCTTTCTCCCTCGCAGCTGATCAACTTGTACCTAGAGCATGGCAGTTATTGCTGGGCATAGTCGGTGTGAGTAGGAAGTTCAATCTTGAAATGCGTCTAACGTGTTAAAGTTGTATTCAGTAAGGCATAGTGGTGATGGTCGTTGGCAGTTTAGAAAGAGTGAGAAGGGTCAGCAATTGATCGAGGGTAGAGACAATGCTGCTGATCGAGGTTGGAAGAATGCCTATTTCTTCATAAAGAATAGCAGTATTGGTGAGGATGGGACGGCTATACTGGGGAGTTGGAGTGAAGAAGGTATAGATGTTTCCAACTTCAATCTAATTTCCGTGGAACGCTCTAAGAGTTGTTCTTACTTTGTCTTTATTGTAGGTAAGTCTTGCAAGGAGTTTGTTCCTGACGGTGAGGGTCAGCACAGTGTTGAGGCTTTCCTTGCTGTTTCTCAAAAGGAACGGACTTACCCCAAGTGTCTGGAAGGGCTAAATTCCGACATCAAGGCGACAACAGAAGCAGGACCCTCCAACATGTCTCGAGTTATACTTCTGTGTTCAACTTGTGCTTTCCCAAAGTCACTCTATACTTGTTGTTTCCCTTGCTGAACGACTTCTTGATCGATCATAGCTTCAAAGTCAGTGATGGACATGCTGGCTGAGGATGACGATGACTTCTTCGTCCAGAAGCCTAAGCAATTTACCCGTGCTGAGGAGGTTGTTAGCAATCGATCTCCTCTTGCCAAACGCTCCATCCTTTTAGATCTCCCTCCAAGGGCTAGCAAACGTGTCTGTATAGAAGGCGACCAGGACTTCAACGTCTACAAGGCGTCAAACTCTGAAATCCTCAACGGGCTGTACTTCTGCCAAATCCCTATATGCTGAGCGTGACCTCAATGGCAGCTTGGAGGACAGTGTTGCTTTCCTCTGCAAGGTGACTCTTTTTCCATTATTCCTCTGTTTCGTGATCCTTCTTGCGTTATACTAACCTGGCTTTTGTCTTTTCACAGGGTCTACAAACGGTCTTGGTCTTCAAGGACAAAGCCAAGGAGCTGCAGGAAGCTGCTTCCCATGCTTCGGAGGTTTGTGCTAAGGTCTGTACTGAACTCGAGGCAATGAAGCTTCAGTTCTGGGAGGATACGGCTCGCTTTCAGCACATGGTCGACGAGAGGGACGCGGCTCTTGCTCATCTTCAAAAGGAGTCTGAGGCTAGGGAGGCTGAACTGCTTAATGCTGCCAAGGCCATGCGCTGGGAGGACGTCTGAAGACCATCCAACAGTACGCTGAAGGTGATCACAAGGAGGGGGACTTTGTTGCAGACTTTAACAAGTATACCCAACAATTCTCTCCTACTGGCCGTCAATGGACTCTTGCTGAGGACGACGTCAACCTTATTGCTGGCAAGGTTCACTCCAGGTTGGCTGCTGACTCTTGATCAGTATAAAAATGTTGAGGCTGTCGCTAATCAGGATGAGGGGAGCCAAGAGCCTGCTGCTGACGCTGCTGAAGGAGGCGAGGAGGATAACATTGCTGGAGAGGATAATCAGGTCTTTCAGAGTGCTGCTGATAAGACCCCAGCAAGTCCTTAGTTCAGTTCTTGTTTTGTTTTGTTCAGGGCAGTCTGTTGCCCTTAGGCTATAACTTGTGCAACTTTTGCTCTGCCCGTGGGGGCAGAGAGTATTCTGTCTGAACTCGTTTCCTTCCTGCCCATGGGGTAGGAATTAATTTGAACTTGATTTTATTTTCGTACTGTTGTCATTCTGAGGGGGTTTCCTCAGTTATGTGTGTTGTCTTGAGGACGTCTCCTCACTCCGTGCGTCGTTTATGTTTAAGCGCTTAACTTGTGCCTGCTGAGGACGATATAGGCGCCCTTTGAGTTGGGTTCTGTTAAAACTCTGTTGGGTGACTAATGATGCGTTCACCCCAGGGTGTTTGGACTTGCATTTCTGTAGCCATGCAAAAAGTACGTTCTCAGCAGTGTCCAATGCCCACTTCGTACGTGTGTGCGTTATCACTAAATATCAAAAATTACACAAATAAAGAATAAGTGTTTGAGCATACCTGGAATTCTCCAAAGTTACGCATTGAAGAATGCTGTTGGGTGACAAGGTGTGTCAATGCAATGTTGAACTTTGAAGTTTCCTTAAGGGCGTGCTGAGCATGATGTATAGGCAAGTCTTGTCCCCCTGTCTTGTAGTCAAGATGTATACGGGTTGTACTGCAAGACAGAAACATTGTCAGGGCGGCCGTTGGATTTCTCCAACGGCCCTCTGACGCTCAAGTTAGTAATGGCTTTGAAAAACAATAGGAATATTCAAAGGACAAAAATCACAAATGTAGCTGTAGTTACCTTATATAATGTGTGAGAAGTTGTGCTTGTGAACAATGTAGTTTACATGTGGTAAAGCTTCAGGTTGATGGCGTTCCAGCTTCTTGGAACTTGTTTTCCATCATGGGTGAGCAGCTTGTATGCTCCTAAGCCTGTTATCTCTTCTATTAGGTAAGGTCCTTCCCATCCGGGAGCAAGTTTACCTGCTTCTCGCTCCTTGGTATTTAGAAAAACTGAGGACTAGGTCTCCTTCTCTGAACGTTCTGAGTTTGAGTTTCTTGTTGAAGGTCCTGGCAATAGTATTGCTGGTATGCTGCAAGCCTTATGCTTGCTGCATCTCTCAGCTCGTCTATTGTATCTAAACTATCTGCAAGTTGAACTTTGTTAGTTTCTTCAGTAGTTAGGCCATACCTGTAGGTCGGGACGTGTATTTCAGCTGGGATTACGGCTTCGCATCCATATACAAGGGAGAAGGGTGTTTGTCCTGTTGACACTTTTGGTGTCGTCCTGTCTGCCCACAACACCATTGGTAGCTCGTCTGCCCACCTTCCTCGCTTTTCCTCAAGCCTCTTTTTCAAGTTGTTGATGATGATCTTGTTGCTGGATTCGGCTTGGCCATTTGCTTGAGGGTGTCTAGGTGCTGCTGTATGTAACTCTATATTCCAGGTTTCACAAAACTTTTTAGTTTTGTTACTTATAAATTGTGATCCGTTTTCACATACAATTTGAGAGGGTATTCCGTACCTACTAATAATATTACGCTTAATGAAAGATATTACCTAACTATCAGTTACATGGACATACGCTTCAGCTTCAATCCATTTGGAGAAATAGTCGGTCATGGCCAGCATGTATATTCTTTGCCCTGAGCCTTTAGGCAGCTTACCTACGATGTCCATTCCCCATTTCATGAACGACCAAGGTGTTGAGATCGAATGAAGCGGTTCTGGTGGTTGATGAAGTTTTGGTGCGTGACGTTGGCAGGCATCACACTTCTTGGCGTACTCAATCGCATCTTTTCTCATTGTGGGCCAGTAATAGCCCATTCTGAGAGCTTTGGTGGTCAGGTTACGTCCTGAAGCATGATTTCCGCAGTGACCCTTCTGGATTTCATCCATAACTTTTTGGGCTTTATCTTTCTCCACGCATCGTAGGTTAATACCTGCAACAGACCTCTTGAACAGAACATCATTTATTAGGAAGAATTTAGAAGCTTTGAACCTGAGTTTCCTGGCTTCGTTTTTGTTTGCTGGTTCCATTCCGTGCTGTAGGTAGTCAATGTACGGCTTCGTCCAGCTAGGTTCCTGCAAGGTGTTAGTCGTATATACAGGTTGGGGTTCAATACTTGGCCTGTCAATTGACGGCGTTAGCAAGTGCGTGACAGGTATCGACTTCAGTTTGGTAGGATTGAAGCTTGATCCTAGACTTGCCAAAGCATCACCCTGAGTGTTGAGGTCCCTTGGTACCTCCTTGATCTCAATCTGGTCGAACGTTTCTAATAACAACCTTCCCTTTGCTAGGTAGGCGGTCATCTTGGAATCTTTCGCTGCATAAGATCTGTTAATTTGATTGACCATAAGTAAAGAATCAGAATTTACCTCGAGATTTCTGATTTTTAGGTCTTGAGCCATGGTTAATCCTATGATAAGTGCTTCATACTCAGCTTTGTTATTGGTCGTCATGAACTCGCA
Source organism: Pharnaceum exiguum (assembly GCA_900322385.1). Lineage (NCBI taxonomy): Eukaryota > Viridiplantae > Streptophyta > Magnoliopsida > Caryophyllales > Molluginaceae > Pharnaceum > Pharnaceum exiguum. The sequence continues at coordinate 37,215 of ONZK01002620.1, read as the reverse complement.
ACATATGGCATAGGCCAGTATGTCCCCCTGTGGCGATTTTAGTACAACTCCTAAACCTGTCCCCTGACATTAGCTGCTCCGTCAGTATAGAGTATCCATTTGGCAGGAGGTGCTTGTCCTGTAAGGTGCTGTACTTCTTCAGCAGCTTCTTCTTGCATTTTTGGACTGAAATCAGCCACAAAGTCTGCTAATGCATGTGACTTGATCGCGGTTCTGGGTTCGTACGTGATTTGGTACGTACTGAGTTGGACTGACCACTTGGACATCCTATCTGAAAGTTTAGGCTTGCGCAATACAGACTTCACAGGATAATTAGTTTTAACGTAGATGTGATATCCTTCAAAGTATGGTCTTAGTTTGGTAGATGACATTACCAATGCTAAGACTAATTTTTCAAGGTGGCTGTACCTGGTCTCTGCATCTAGGAGACTTTTACTTACATAGTATACAGGGTGTTGTTGACCATCCTTCTCCTTTACAAGCACCGAGCTCAAGGCGTTCTCTGATACAAAAAGATATACATATAGAGGTTCACCTGGTACTGGGGTGGACAGCAATGGTGCGGAGCTGAGGTACGTCTTCAGCTCTTGGAATGCCTTGTTGTGCTCCCCAGTCCATTCGAATTTCGCATTCTTCCTCAGGATGTTGTAGAACGGCTTGCACCTTTCGGAGGATCTAGAGATAAATTTGTTCAGTGCGGCTACGCGTCCCGTTAGGCGTTGGATATCCTTTGCATTCTGAGGTGGCTCCAGTTGCATGATCCCCTTGATTTTCTCTGGGCTTGCTTCTATCCCTCTTTTGGTGACCATGTATCCTAGGAACTTTCCTCAAGAAACTCCAAAAGTACATTTAGAAGGATTGAGTTTCATGTTGTATACCTCAAGGATTTCGAAGGCTGTAGCTAGGTGGTCGACATGGTCCTTTGCTGACTTGGACTTGATTACCATGTCATCTATGTAGACTTCCATCGTGTCTCCTAGCTGTTTCTCGAACATCCTGTTGACCAAGCGTTGGTATGTTGCACCAGCATTCGTTAGACCGAATGGCATTGCTCTATAGTAGTAGATCCCTCTTTCCGTCATAATGTTGTGCTCTCTTGATCAGGCTCATACATCTGTATCTGATTAAAGACACTTTGAGCATCCAAGAATGTTAGCATCTCATGTCCTACTGTTGCGTCTACCATCGCGTCAATGTGAGGTAGCGGGAATGGATCCTTTGGTCACGCCTTGTTCAAGTTTGTATAATCTATACAAACTCTCCATTTCCCATTCTTTTTCCTGACAACAACAACATTAGCTAACCATTTAGGGTACATTACTTCTTTTATCATACCTGTTTCTAGAAGCTTATCGACTTCCTCATTGATCACTTGGTTGCGCTCCGGTGCAAACTTCCTTCTTTTTGCTGAACCGGGGTGTAACTGGGATCAATGTTGAGTCTGTTAGTGATGATAGATGGGTCTATCCCTGTCATATCACTGTGATGCCATGCAAAGCATCCCATCTTGGACCTCAGGAAGTCTAGCAACTTGGGTTTGACGTTTTCAGAAATGTCGTTCCCTAGGTGAAGTTTACGGGAACTGTTGGCCGGGTCCAGGCTGACTTCTTCTACGGCCTACTTTGGTTCTTCAAGGAGTACGCTCTAAATCCTCGGCCTCTGTAATTGCTATTTGGCATTGTGAGCTCTCTTTGGTTTCAACGTCGCCATGTAGCATTGCTGTTTTGCTACAGCGTCACCTTGAAGGGTTTGTATCCTGTACATGCATGCTTGGGAATTTGACGCATTGGTGATATGGTGAGGGTCTAGCCCTAACATTGTGTATCCAAGTCCTGCCAAGCAAAACATTATACGGGGACAAGCAGTCCATTACAGAAATTTTTTTCATAAGATGTTACCGTATTGGCGCTGATCGGTAGGTATATGTGCCCTAGGGTCAGCGCTTGTTCTCCACTGAAACCCACTAGGACTTTTGCACTTTTGATGATCTTGAACTCGTTTATCCCCATCTCTTTGAGAGTGTTGAGCATCACAAGGCTAACTGAGCTTCCTCCGTCAACTAGGATTCTTCTGACTGTCGCACATCCTAGTTGCATGGTCACCATTAGGCCATCTTCGTGGTACTCTCTGACGTTTGCTAAGTCTGATTCTTCAAACGTGATGGGTGGATCGTCCGGCCTGGGTCTTTTCGACCTGATTGGTCCCTGCACAGCATTCTCTCGTGCGATACGTTTAGCAGAGGAATATGAAGTTCCACATACCTCGGATCCTCCTGTTATGAAGTTGACTATTTTGGTTGGAGGTCCTGGCAAGGCGTGACCTTTTGGTCCCTCCTTGAGCAGATCTCTTAGGTATCCATTCTTCAGCAGGTACGCCACTTCCTTCTTAAGCGCGATACACTCATCGGTGTTATGATCTTTGTCAGCATGGAAGGCGCACCATCTGCTTTCATACTTTGCCCCTGCAGGTTTGTCAGACTTCCTTGGCCATCTTACCTTTGGACCCAGGCCGTCCAGACGGTTTATAAGTTCTAAAATGTCAACATTAAAGCAATACTGACTTATCTCAGGTAGATCTCTGTGATCTGACGGGAAGTCCTCTTGAGATCATGTGGCATAGTTGACTCTGGGTCTATCATACAGCTTGGATCTTCCTGTATGAGGTCTGTCAGAGGTTGCCTTTCTGTTGTGGGCTTCATGCTGTCCGGAGCTTACTACCTTGTATCTTTTATCAACCTCAAGGCGGATGTGTGCTACGGCTTTGAGTCTGACGTCTTCAAAGGTTGAGGCTGGATACATGGTGAGCTCTTGATATAACTTTGTGTCGCTTCCTATGCGTTGCCTGAACGCCTCTATTGTTGTTGGATCATCACAGTTTGGTATCGAGATGTACTCGTTAACAAACCTCGTGACCCAATCCTGAAGGGACTCCGTTGGGCCTCTGTAAACCCGGTATAGAACACTGGGTCTTTTCTCCACCTTGCGACTGGTTGAAAACGCCATTTGGAACACCGTGGCGAACTCAGAAAAACTCGCGATCTTCCCTTTTGGCAACTTGGTATACCAAGTTTGAGCAGGTCCTGACAGGGTAGATCCGATTCCTTTACGCATACACGCATCTCGTACCAACAGTGGGATAGGCATCGCGCTCATGCTCTGTTGACACAACTCCAGGTGTTCTTTTGGATCAGTAGTCCCGTTGTAATAAGGGATGTTGGCGACTTTGAACTTCTCTAGCAGCTTCGTGTCCGTGATCTCATCCACGAATGGAGTACGGATGTAATCCTTTGCTGGCATAAGTGCTATTGGTTGTGGCACTCCTGGGATTTTGTGTATTGTCCTCTCTAATGTCTTCATGGTGTCGACGAGGGTTCGGATCATTCCTACATCATACACATTCTTAGGAGTAATAGTATTATTGACTAGATCGAAGTTACCTCGTGTTGGGCCTGTTGAGTGTGTCTTGCATAGGTTTTCCCATTTACTTCTTGCATCTAGTGCTTCTTTCCATGCAGGATGATTGCCATCGTTGATGTTGAAGGATGGGCCTGCTATGCTGGGGTTTGTAGCAGGCGTTGCCATCATTTGACTCATCATCCCTGATGATGCCGCGTACATTGGTTGCTTCTCAGGATTGCAGATCGGCGAGGAGGCGGCAAGATCTATCACCTGTGGGTCTGTTACTTTGGTAGTAGTCACTGTGGACGGAGATTCGAGGGACATCATGGCGGGAATATCCAGGATCTTTTTCCTGAGTGCTTCTTGCTACATCCTGTCATCTTCTTCTGCAGCCTTGAGGTTGTAGTTTGATACTAACCGTTCAAGGGTCTTTCCTTGAGTTTCCTGATTGGTTGCTATCTGTTTTATGTACGCCATGATCTCTGCATTGGTATACTCCTTAGGGCTAATGCTGGGTCCTGACACAGGGGGAGTGGAAGCAGCATGCGCGGACGTAGATGAGGTCACCGTTGTGACAGGAACCTCTCTCTGATCTGAGGACGATGTTTTCTTCGTCGCTGGCTGTTGAACTAGGACCTGATCTCCAGAAGTGAATGTTATCTTCTTCTGATCATCCTTCTTGGGCTGGGATGATTGATCCATCACGGCGACTCAAAAAAGGAACTTAAGTTTAGATTCCCCACAGACGGCGCCAATTGTTCGTGCCAAAATCAGGCCGTAGTCGAACTGAGAGATGATGCGGGTTAACTATACTAGTTCCTTTATTAAGTTAAGTGTTTATAGGTTATTTGACTATGTTGATTAAGTAATAATAATGCAAGTGCTGAATACGTAAATAACAATAAGGGTTGATGACGGGGAAACCCTTTGAATTGGGTGAAAACCCCGGTTTGAATCTGCCTCCAACTGGTAATGATTCTACTATATGATACTTCGAGCGTTACAAGGAAGAAACGTCTTGCTGCTTATAGTAATGATGATCAGCAAGACTATGAGAGCAGTAAATGCAAGGAGTTGGATGAAGAGTAAAGAGAGTAGAGAGAGCGTAAGGTTTAAAGTATGGCTTGGAGATGTTGTGTGTGTTTACTGCTGCCGCTTACTCCTTTTATATTAGCATAAAACCCTAGTTTGGACTTCAGTAGGGCACCGCTTGGTCACTCCCTGACTTCTAGGAGACCCAGACCACCACGGCGTCTTCAGATACTCTTCTCAACGTCCATCACCCACGTTTCCTATTATCCTTCCACATTCATAGGTAGCAGATGGTTAAACTTGAATCAGTCTGTTTATCTATCCTGGAATGTAGCTTGACCCAGTCTTTAGTGCTGTTGTAGACATGCTAAGCTCGTATTCATCTTGAGGTCGTAATACATGGTGAATATGTATACGCGCTGAAACCGGTACCAAAAAAATTGTAGGTTTTGTCAGGAGGTTAATGGACTTTCATGTTCCGAACTACTCAGCAATTCCGACAGTTAAATATGCCTGATATAAAGAGAAAATTTTCCTCTTTCGCCAATGAACTTATACTAGTCTCAATGCAGCACTGCAGCTGAAGTTCACCTAGCTGCTTCAAAAGCACTCCCTGTTAAAGAACAAAAAGAAAGATAAAAGAAACAAGGTCCGCCAATCAACTGGAATTTTCAACCAATCCCAAGCTTTATGTAACGGGTTGCTTAGTGACCCAAATTTTTTCGCGCTGAAGGCACTCGACAGTGCTGACGGGCAACGCCATTTTGCTGGAATGCAAGGCGTAAAGCTCGCTGGACAGTCAACATCGTTTGTCTTATGTAAAATCTCGGCATTTAGCTAGCACGTAGGTGATGCACGCAGGTGACTAAGCTACTAGCTTGGATCAGATGGGAGCTGCTCACAAGCTAGCAGCATATACAGGCTGCTCACAAGCACCTTATACAGCCTGCTCA
>ONZK01002620.1:4763-16164 GCA_900322385.1 Pharnaceum exiguum | reverse complement strand
TTCAATCTCTATCTATAGACACCCATTTTGATATACTTATTACAATATTTTTAAAAAAATGTACTTAATCTCATTTTTTTTAACTTTAGTTTTTGTTTCAAAAAATATGTCTGACCCGCTGGGTCGAGAACCCGGACCAAATCCGAATTGACCCGACCCGGAAAAGTGTTGACCCGAAAATGAAACGAATCAAACCCGAAATGACCCGACCCGAACCCGACCCGCTCGCCCGAACTAACAGGTCTACTGATAGCCAAGGGAAGCTGAAGAGGCTGGTTATTTTCTTTTGAGGTACAAAAGAGCATAACAAATTCAACTAAGGTGTAATGGTTAAGTTAGCCCCTGCCCCCTAGCTACTAACAAAGATACACATCAATGATTCAATGCTACACAGTCTTGTTACTGCAAGCTCCTTATATGATAGCAATTTTTAATTCCAGGAGCACAAGTGAAAAAAAAAACACGGAATTGGAAACAAATGAAGTCCTTATTAACACTCGGTTTGGCAACTTAAAATGTGAGAAAATATGATGAAAAGTGATTCAGTAGAAAAGTGGGGAAAACTAAATAGGAGGAATTCTCAACTTTCCCTTGTTTGTTTAATTATTGAGGAAATGGACAGAAATGTCAATATTTCAGAATTTTTTAAAAAAATTTGCTAGAGAGTCTTCCCTACAGATTTCCACAGTTTTCTATCTAGTTTGAGGGGAAAATTATGGAAAACAAAGAAGGTCAAATATAACTAGAAGATTTCTCTAGATTTCCTTAAATTTACTTTTCTCTAGTTTTCCTTTTCATAACCAAACACAAGATATTTTCTGGTAAATTATATCATACACCTGGTGGTGTACCTTGCTCCGTACACCCATCTTTGTATGTAGATGATTAAAAGATTGGGCCGTTAATTTTTTATGAAGTATTGTGCCTAAAACAAGAGAAATAAACAAAGAGGGTGTACGAAACAAGGTACACCTGAGTATACGATGTAAGTATTCGTTTGTATTTCTACAAGTTTCTAAGGGCCTGTTCAGTTACAGGAAATATTTCCTTGTTTCCTATCTCTAAATTCCTAAATATTCCTAAATTTCCATTCCCACAGAAAAACATAAGAACAGAAGAAATCATGTTCAAAAGAACTCATTTTACCTCTCCAATGTGACGTTCGCTTCTTCCTCCCCACTCCACCACTCCAACTACCATGTACCAGTCATCTATCTATCTTACAAAAAAGCCTTTTAGATAATACAACCTCCGTCTCAATTTGTTCTTATGGTTTGAGAATTACACGGAGTTTAAGAAAACTGTTTTTTTACATTTTTACCCTTCAATTACTTTTGTTATTTGTGGGTAAGTGTGGGAAGTGTGGGTAATGGGGTATTATTTGTCAGAACAGTTAGGGGAAAAACGGTCATTTTGACAGAAAAAACATACCCAATAGAAACCATAAGAACAATTAGAGACACCCACAAATGGAATATCACAAGAATAAAATGAGACGGAGGTTGTATAATTTGACCACCCGTATGCAACACTAGCATTTCTTTTATCTCATGGTTCTCCAAGTACAATCAATAAATTAAATAATAAACTGAATCATGATGGGTGTTCGGTTTTTGAAGACAATTTTTTTAATATGCTGAAAGTGATGGCCATATAAAGGTTTAATGGAGGTGAAAGTGAGGAGAGAGAAGACTCCGTTTTTCTAGATCTACATGAAGATGGAAGACTTGAGGCCGCCAGATCATTAACATCGTGGTGGGTGGATGGCGAGTTCTTTGTCGGTGTCTCAGCCGGCCATGATTGTCTCCTGTGAGATGTGGTTGTTTTGAATGGTGGTTGTATGGGTGGATAAGGGTCAAAAGGTGTTGGTGGTTTGCTGATGATGAAGGAAGATTTAGGTTGGCAGTGTTTTCATATGTGAGAACAATTATGTCAATTTGTGAAGAAAACACCCAAAACATAAAAATGGACGTTTCCTAGATTTCTTTGTAAATCGGGAAAACAAGAGGAAACATGTTTTCGGGGTGAAATTGGAAAATTGTGACTTTGAACACGTTTTCAGAAAGAAAAAAAAAAGAGAATGGAAACAGAAAACACGGGCTGTTTTCTTCTACTGAACACGCCCTAAAATTTCTCTAGTTTTCCTCATTAAATAGAGAGTTCCCAAACTGAGTGTAAAGCAAACATCACTAACACCTCTAACCCATTGACCATTTGACCCTGACTAGAAAATGCCGAAAAGACGAAATTAGTGGATGTGATCACTCAATCACTCATATCACACTCATTATTTAGCTTAGCAACTATGATATTCTTAGTGTAAAACTGTGAGTGAAATAAGCTCGAAAACAGAGTCATAGTAAAATGTAATTAGCACATAATTTTAGCAGCAGAAACTGCACAACATAATACATAACTTATTAAATTATATTTTTTTTGGAAAAAATGAACTTCCCAATACCAAAATTGAAAAATATATACAGGTAGTGAATTTTTTTACTCCTGATAGTTCTCAAAATTTACAATCATAAATTATCGTTTTTGCACTCATCAGGGACTATAAAAACTCTTATCTCATAATTTGGCAGCAAAAATACTTTCAAATGTGCAAATTCGTATGCCATTTTTGTTGAAACATCGAAGAAAATTTAATGTGGGGAAGAAGTAATTACCTTAGGCTTCCTTCGGGAACATGCTGAGTTCTTGGTTTTTCGTTTATATTCCCATTTTTAGAACGAAACACGTTCAGGTAAATAGTTGTCAAATTCTGTTTTTTCAGTATTTTACGGGCGATTTCTACCGTACTCCCCATGGTTTACCTTGTTAGGTACAACCTTTTCAAAAAAACTGAAATAAATTAAGTCCCCACTCTTTCTTTGGATTTCACTCTCGCTCCACCATCCACAACCGTCGCCATCTATTTAGCAGCGCCACTACTGTCGTCGGTGAGTAGATCTCACCCACAACAACCACACACTCTCTCCACCACTAACCCCACAGTACTCATCACTTCCACCCCCGTCGTCGTCAGAGATAACAGAATGAAACAACGCACAACCTTTTCTTTCAATTAGCAATCTGGCAAGTAAAACAAGCTAGTACAATCCAAGGCAGCGCATTACCAAATTCATCAGAAAAATAATAAATTAACATCCACAAAATGATACTCCATAAGACTGAAGTCAAATAGGTTACTTTTTTTTGATGGCAAGGACCCCGAAGGGTCTTAATTTGTATTAATCGAATTGATGAAATCAGTACAAGCTAGATTAACAATTTCCTCTGGCATATTGTCATCCTCCTTCCAAATTCGATCGCGAAAATCGAAAGGCTGGAATTTGACTAAACTATCAGCTACCTTATTAGCCTCTCTAGGAATAAAAGAAAACGAAATAAAATCAAAATAAGACGACAACAAAAAAATATGTTCTAAAACATAACCTAAGGTAGAACGCAAAGCTTGTTTCTTCCGGATTCGAGTTATCAGGGTCGAATTATCACTCTCAGCTTCCACTCTTCTAAATCCCGACTCCCACGCGACTTTGAGGCCAAAACAAAATGCTTGAGCTTCCTACATTTCAGCATCGCATTTCCCTATTGCTTGATGGACTGCCATTGTACCGATGTCACCCTCAGAGTTCCGAATAACACAGCCCCACCACACTCCCCATTCACCTAGAGCGCCCGCATCCGTGTTTAATTTCCAATTACCGCATAAGGGGGGACGCCATCCATGTCTAGATGTAGAGGGGCTTGGATTCGACTTTTCTTGCGCCTGCGTGTACGACAACACAAAAGAAGAAGAGGAGCTAATTGTCTTCACAACTTTCGAACCATCACCATAGAGAACGCTACACCGTGAATTCCAAACCGACCACGCTGCTGCAAAAACCAACCCGCTGTCCACCCGGCCACCTGCATCAAGAACTCTTAAACACCACTCTTCAGTAGACACTCCGGTGGTGTTTAAGAGTTCTGTTGGCCACGTGCTAGTAGCCCAAATTTCTTTCGCAAAAGGGCATTAAATTATTGCATGCAGGGTCGATTCTTGTCCTGTAGAGCACATTTCGCAGGTGGTGGTGATGGTTGGGATCCTCCGACCCAAGTTCTCCTTGGTATTCAGTGACCTATTCAGCAGTCTCCAAAGAAACATCCGTATGCGCGGGGGGATTTTGAGGCGCCAAAGCTTGTTTTATAGAGTGTTATCAGGGGCACTAGACGAAGCATGGTTGGACCTTTGTTTCCATGATCTGATTGAACTGACAGTAAAATCGTCGTGTGTCGTGTAATGCCACATCAACCGATCAGCTGGCCAATGCGTGCACAAAGGGACTTGCAAGATAGCCTCAACATCAATGGGTAGAAAGAACTCCCGCAGGACAGATTCACGCCAACAGCCATCCCTTTTATTGATGAAGGGTGCCACTGTGAGAGAAGGGTCATTCCAGCCAATGGGGGTAAACAACTTGAATGAAATCGGTCTTGGTAACCATGGGTCAGCCCAGATGCGAACCCTTGACCCGTTGTCAATTGCCCACCTTGCGCCCTTTGAGACAACCCAAATCGCAACTTGTAAGCTTCTTCATAAGTAGCTAGGCTTCGAGCCTAACTCACCTTGCAAAACATCATGGTGAGGATAATAACGGGCTTTAAGAACACGAGCACAAAGTGATCACGGGTCATGGACTAACCGTCATACATTCTTGGCCAATAGCGCATCATTAAATGCTCTCAGGTCACGGAAGCCCAACCCTCCTTCCTCTTTTGACTTGCATAAAGATTTCTATCGAACCCATCCCATTTTCCTCTTTCCATCCCTGTAACCCGACCAAAAACTACGAATAATAGAAGCGATCTCCTTGCAAAGATTTTTCGGAAATTTGAAAACACTCATAGCATAGTTTGGAATTGCCTGGGCCACTGCCTTTACTAGCACTTCCTTACCCGACCACGAGAGAAATCTTTCCATCCACCTTTCCAACCTCTTCTTAATTCGTTCTTTAATGGGCAAAAACAGACGTTTCCTGGACTGACCAACATGCGTTGGCAAACCAAGATACTTCGAGTGCCAAGGAACCTCATTCACGTTCAAAATTTGCACTATCAAGGAGCGCATGGATGTAGGCACGCCTTTACTAAAGGATACATCAGTCTTATCACGGTTAATCTGTTGCCCTGATGCCAATTCATACATCTAGAAAATTACAGTAATTTTCTCCGCCTGTTCCTTCTTAGCTTGACAAAAAATATGGAGTCATCGGCAAACAGTAGATTGGAGATGGTAGGAGCCCCCGAACAAATATTGTGAACAGTGATGGTGCCTGCAGAGACAGTTGAGTGCAACAACGAAGTCAGGCCTTCAGCACATAACAGGAAAAGATATGGAGAAATAGGATCACCTTGCCTCAAGCCCCGAGAAGGATGGACCATACCAGTTGACTGTCCGTTAATGACAAAGGAATATGTAACTGAATTCACACACCTCATCACCGACTGAACCCAACTTGCTCCAAAACCCAGTTTCAGCATAATGTGTTCCAAGAAGACCCATTCCACTCTGTCGTAGGCCTTACTCATATCCAGCTTCATTGCCATGCTACCATTGACTCCATTTTGATTATTCATCGAGTGAAAGACCTCGAAAGCAACCATGATATTATCAGTGATTAAGCGACCTGGAGTAAAAGCACTCTGATTTTCCGATATAATGTGCGGCAATATAATCTTGAGCCTATTTGCCAACACTTTTGTTGCAATTTTAAAAACAACATTACACAAGGTAATAGGTCGAAAATCAGTAATAACAGTAGCTAGGTTTGTGCTTTTTAGGTATGAGGACAACATTAGTATGGTTAATGCCAGGATCAAAAGGACGACCATTTAAGATGTCCAGTACGAGGGAGGTTACCGCCGGGCCAACTACGTGCCAATATTTCTGATAAAAGCAAGCATTCATACCATCTGGCCCCGGTGCTTTCCCCGGGTGCATCTGCCTCAGAGCTTCATAGATCTCCTCACTAGAGTAGTCACAGCATAGTGCAGTATTCATTGCATCGGTAACTTTCGGCTCAACATGGAACAACACTTGATCTATATTCATTGTATTGTCAGCAGTAAAGATTGATTCAAAATAGGAAGTAACAATCCGCTCAATGCCCTCCAATGTTTTTGTGTCCGTCCCATCAGTATCACGCAATGAAATGATGAAGTTGGTCCGTTGTCTTATGTTAGCTTTCTGATGGAACCAGCTAGTATTAGAGTCACCATGCTTTAGAAACTCTACCATCGACCTCTGTCACCACATGATCTCTTCCCGACATCTGAGTTCACGGATACGATCCAAACTCTCCTGCCGCTGCCTCGCATCTACTGCTGCTTTAAGCGCTGCCTCCTCCCTGGCCATCTCAGTCTGAATATGACCAAAAGTCGTCCTGTTCCACTCAGTCAAGTCCCTCCTGCATCTGCCCAGCCTTTCAGTAAACGTACCCCCATGCTCACACCTCCAAGCATTTTCAATCACGACTCCACATCCCTCATCCATAAGCCACATGTTCTCGAAACGAAATCTTCGACCCTTCCTCTTTTTTGGCGCACGTCCCTCATAACGTAGATCACATAGAATGGGCAAGTGATCAGACAAATCTTCATCCAAATGCTCCACCGTAGCTAAAGGGAAAAGAAGTGACCACTCCATGTTGGCTAGGTAACGGTCAAGTCTCTCCTGTAGGCTGCGTTCTCCATCCTGCTGAAATTTAAATCCTGCAGCCCACAACCTACGAATGATCTCGAAAATTCTCTAGCAATTTCTGATCTCGCAACTGCCCTCCCTTCTTCTCGTAGTTGTAGAAAATCTCATTAACATCCCCACCACACAACCACGGTTTGATACTAGGATCATACAAGTCACGAATCAGATGTCAGCATCTTCTTGGTCTTCTCCGGCCACCCATAGAGACCAGTAAATCGCCACTCAGTATTAGAATCTGTTGTCTTCACGTCTACATTGATGTGATGTAGCTACTATAGTGAGCTCGATCTTAGGTTCACACTTACTTCAATCATCCACATTAGAGCCACTCCCCCCGAACGTCCTCTGCTATCCACCGCAGCACTACTATAATTTCTCCATCTAGGAGCCAACTCATGCCATTCACTCGAACTCAACTTAGTTTCCGAAAGGAAGACTAAGAGGGGCTGCTTCCTACGCAAAAAATTGCGTAAATTATCAACTGACCCAGGGTTGCCAAGCCCTTGGCAGTTGATACATATGATACTCATTGGGTCGGGCGGGCTTGCTCCTCGGCAGGCTCTGCCTCATCCGAATTTCGGACAACTCCCTTCACTACTTTCACTTTCTCCTTCAAAGTTTGGCCTCCATCTCGCAAACTGAATTTTCTTTTGCCTACCTCAGACGGCACAACATGCAGCACCTCCTGTTCCACGATCATTGCCGAGCTCGAGCCTTCCGAGAACATTAAATGCTTCTTCACGCACCCCTTACCCCCGCTAGCTCGAAGTCGAGCAAATAGTTTCCTCTCCTCCTTCTCGAACTCGTTGTCCTTCTTCTTGACTTTCCTCTCCCGGAGGGCCACCTCATACCGTACAACCAGTATGGTTTGGAGAAGCTACGGTCCATTGGCTCTACCGGTGGGTATATTCATTACACTGAGCTGAACCATATATATGGGCAATTGGAGATGTGGAGGTTGTTGGGTAAAGAGTGGAGCTTTGTGTATAAGGTGGGTATGAACAACATTTCGGCAGACCATATTTATGCACCTACTGATGGTAGTTTGGAGGAGTTCGGACGTATGTGTTTGATACATCCACATGATGCTGATGTTGTGGTGTTCATAATGGGGAAAAGCCTTTTGTCTATGAACTTCAAGGATATGAAGGTTGTGGGTTCTTCAAATAATATTTACTACGAGGGTGCTGCCACCGCCACCGAGAAAGGTCCTTACTTTTTCCCCATTGTGGTTCCCAGCTGGCCTGCTCCGCCCCTCCATCGCAGCTTGCGTGAGTGTCTAGCTCTCAGTCTTTGTTTCTGCTTTCTGCTGTACTTTTAGTAACGTCATTATAATAAATTATGCTATCGCTTGCTTGGTGTGGATAATTTATTTGTGTGCATCTAAAATCACTTGTTTTTGGGTGTGTAGCGTGATGACTTTTTAAGACTAGAACATGTTGCTTTGGTGATGTTGGTGAAGAGTCTATCGAAATAGAGTACTACTGTACATGTCTACTCATGCGTCATATATGAGACTCACAGTCTCTCTAATTCGAGCGTTCTAATTCGTGGATGTTGGCTTGATTTTTCAATGTCGGAAGTCTGATCTTCGTGATAATCCATTCCATAGAAGTGAAAGATTATTATTCTTTTTTTTTTTTGGTTAAACGGAGCAATTATATAAATTAGGCCATTAAGCCCACATCAAGTTGTTCAATTACAAAATCAGAACACTGAAAGTTCCATCAGCGAGATATGATTACTACTTAGGAGGCCTTGAACTAAAAGGTTATTACCGAAGACCAGTGGTGAATCAAGAAACACATCCTCAAAGGAACCCTCCCTTGCGTTTCTTGCAATTGCGTCTGCTACTGCATTTGTCAATCTTCTCTTGTGCATGATAAAGATCTTCTTTGGAGGGTTTTTGTTCATGAGTGGTGGTTGAATCCCAGTGTGGCTAGTCATCAACTCCCTGCATTGATTAACCACACGGAGGTGGGGGGTGATAATTTCAGTAGAAACAATGAGTTGCAAAGCTTCGAGGCAGTCAAAAGCTAAATTGATCTGTGGATCCACTCATAGCAAGAATGATGCCCTGTAGTTCACTGCTAAGAGCATCTTGACCAAGACATGAATGTCTTTTCCCTTCCAGCCAATTCCCATTTGAATCTCTGGATAAAAAACCCAAACCACTTTTGCAGGAATGTGAATCAAATGATGCATCTGTGTTGAGTTTAACAAAACCATTAGGTAGAGATGACCAAAAGATGGGTGTTTTTAATGAGGGTCCCTGGTTCCCTTGTGAGCAGATGAAGGTCCAAATATGAGGGATGAGGAGTTGGAGACACAGTTGGGCTGGCATAGGGGAGATGTCCTCACTCCTCAATGATCTCCTTATTTCTCCTTTTCCAAATCTCCCAAGTCAGGAAAGCAAACAGGGTAGGCCAAGGAATGTTCTGATGGTGGAGTTTTGAGTTTAAGTTGGCGAGCATCCATTCTTTTAAGGGAAGTTGGTAGAAGGTTGGGTCTTGGACAATGGGGTTCCAAAAAGACCTGGCATCATCACAATCCCTAGGTATGTGAATAGAGTCTTCATCTCCCATTTGGCATCTAGGGCAGGTAGGCGAATTTGCACAATGAATATGGGCTAGGTGTTGCTTGTGAGCTATCCTATTGTGCCTAGGAATGACAAAATTGCAGGGGTGGCATCAACTGACGAGATCTTTTGAAAAAGAGAGAATGCCAATTTGGAATTGAATTTCTTAGCTGTAGAGAGGGTGCTTACTACAAAGTCATGGTTGTGTGGTGTGGGAGGGGTGGCAGACAAAAGAGGTATAATACCCTCTGGAAGTTGGAAACTCAATAGATGGAAATTGGGAGTCCCGCTTATCCAGAAATCCTTAACAGTGAGTAGGAGATCTTGGTGAGATAAGGGACCCTGGATGATATTTCTGAGTGGGGTGTTCCCTATCCATGTGTCTAGCCAAAAGGATATATTCGAGCCATCCCCTTTGACCACCTTTCTCAATCCCTTGCCATATATGTGAACCTCTCCTAAATGGGGTGGGTTCAGTTCTACCTTTCATGTATTTGGCTTTAAGGCCAGTAGAAGGTAGACTTCGGGGCCAACTAAGTTTGACTCTGTTTATGTCATTGGTAAGTAAGTTACTACGGATTCCCAGACCCCCAACACTCTTAGGAGCTCAAATAGTTTCCCAATTAATCAAATGAAGCTTCCTCTTCTCCTCAGTGTCCCCTCAATAGAAGTTTCTCAATGTTTGGTCTAGTTCTAGCAATTCGCCTTTCCTAAGATTAAGGCATTGCAAGTAATAAGAAGGAATTGAATTCAGAGTGCTCTAATGAGACACAGTTTATCAGCTTTGGATAAACATTTAGTTTTCCAGCTGCCAACTTTTGTCTCACCTTGTTGATGATAAATCTTGTTTTCGATCTGCTTTTTATTTTTGAAGGACAAGGGGTGTCCTAGATAGGTTCCTATGTCCTCACAAATGGGAGTGTTTAGTTCACTAGAGAACATAGAAGCAATGTTTGGGTTGGTGTTGGGTGAAAGGTGTAGTTTGGATTTTTCTTGGTTCACTTTCTGTCCTGAGGCTAAGCAAAATGCTGCAAGAGTGTTCTTGACTGACAGTAAAGACTCCTCAGTAGCCTGGCCAAATAAAACAAGATCATGAGCAAAGACTAAATGTGAGATGGCCAGGGTATGTCGCCTCTTTCCAATTTTGAAGGGCTGCCACTTATTAAGGGAGGTTTCTGAGTCAATAAGCTTGGTGAGAAATTCCATGCATAGGATGAAGAGGTAGGGGAAGATGGGATCACCTTGTCTAATCCCTTGAGAGGGAGTGAAGGAGGGGGAGGGTGAATCATTGATGAGGACTGAGAGGGAGGAGGTGCTCAGGCAGCTCATATTTAAAGACTAAATATGTTAAAGAATTCCTTACCAAAATCCCATTCCAGCCTATCAAAGGCCTTTTCTAAGTCAATCTTAATGGCAAAGGCACCTACACTACCCTTAAGTTTGTGCATGGAGTGAAGGACTTATGTGGCCACTATGCAATTTACATCAGATCCCCTTCCTGGGATAAAACTGTTTTGGTTGGGTGAAATGAGTTTCTTCAGGAAGGCTATGAGCCTATGTACTAGTATTTTAGTGATGGTTTTATACACTACATTTCATAATCCTATGGGTCTGAATTGTTTAATGTTCTCAGGGTTGTCACATCTGAGAATCAAACACAGTAGTGTTGAATTAATATTTTCAGGAATGGTGGTCTACCTTATCCAATTGTAGTTATGAACCTGAGTGTCATCTAATTTCTATCTGTGAAAGAAATTTATGATTTCGATATCGACATTAGAAGTTAACTTTAAAGATATTATCTGTATATTTTTCTGAATTTTCTCTGTGCTGTTTGTTCCTCTACGAGAGCAGTACACATAAGCCTATCTAGTATTGCATACAACCAGTTCCAAGGTGCTAAGGATTTAAAAACTGCTATAACTATGTCATATTCTTCATTCTAGAGAGGTGGGAGGATGTTTTGGATGGAGTTGAAGAATAATGGTGGGATACTTGGTCCTGGCAGAATAGTGGAAAAACTAAAGAAAAAAGATTCAGCAACATCTGTTGTGATAACTCCAAGGAAAAAAAAT